>CAKALG010030818.1:0-13473 GCA_916700815.1 Helicolenus hilgendorfi | reverse complement strand
TCCCATCCTCCAGCTCTTGAGTGATGTCCTTAAAGGCAGCTCCAAGGTGTTGATGCACAGGAGTGAGTGTGTGAGAACAGGAAATAGATGGAAGACAGTAGCGAGCTCAGCAGCTCTCCTCTGGATAAGCACACGCTCTCTGCTGACGCTCTCCAAAATGAGGAAGTGGAGAGGTGCACCGTGAGGAGGTGGGGAGGGATCTGAAGGTGTCCTCCATCTTTCTACCGCCGGCTACCAGCCAGTCTGTGGGAGTAATGAGCCACATTAAGAGCGGCTGCAGATAAAACAGACGGCGGAGGAGCATTTTAGATTCCTATCTTTGAGGAGGAGGAGAGGAAGAGTGTTGAGCTGCCGATCTCAGATGTAAGATAAAGACTCTGTGATTGGGAGGTGTGTGTGTGTGTGTGTGTTTGATTGTGGTGAGGGCAGTCTCTTATAATCACTGTCCATAAGAGCCTTGAACCAGCAGTTCAGGTGTATATACAGTAGACATGTTGAGCCACCAGACTGTGGCTCAACACGTTCTCATCCCAACTCGTCACATACTCACGCTATTTTAGACCCCTCGGCATCACTTTTCGGTCGCAGTGAACACATGCGTAACGTTGTGAATTAAACAAAAACACTTAAAGGTCCTATATCATGCTCATTTTCAGGTTCATACTTGTATTTTGTGTTTCTACTAGAACATGTTTACATGCTGTAATGTTAAAAAAAAAAACATTATTTTCCTCTTACTGTCTGGCTGAATATGCCTGTATTCCCCCTTTGTCTGAAACCCTGCATTTCAACGGAATAGCAACGGAATTGCGTTGCCAGGCAACAGTTTGGGTCCATGTTTACTTCCTGTCAGCTGATGTCATTCACATACACCGCAACAGGAAATAAACTGGGACACATTTAGAATGTTTGCGTTTGAAATCGCATCATGGTCTAAATATTGTATATTTGTGACATCACAAATGGACAGGAATCCTGACGGATTGTTTCAAACGCGCAATTTCTGAATACGGGCTGTGTGTATTTATCCGTACAATGCGCGTTTTGATAGTTTAACAATATTTAATCCTGCTTTATGATGTAAAAAATACCTGAAAATCTCACTTTTTACAATATGAGACCTTTAAGTTTACTTTAAAAATTACTATGTTCATTTCACTTCATCTCTTGTGCCAATTCATGTGTGCTTATTTTTGTAGCCTCTTGAGGCTTATTCATTGTCTGCACATATTTTGGTATTAATTCATAATAGTAGTAATACTAAATCATACGGCTGTATGTTTTCTGTGCTGCTGTCCCTTTCCCCTCTCTAGTAGCTCTGCCCAGGTGTGCTGCATTTGCTCAACGAGGTCGGGAAGGGAAGTGCTTAAAAGCTCCTCTGCCAGCAGCAGCAGAAGAGAGAGGCTTCTGGTGTGAGGACTGCTGGTTCTGCTGCCTCTCAGCCTAGGATTTTTGTCTGTATTTCTCTGTTAATAAATTCTTTGGGTCCGTGTTGGAGTGTTGTCAGCCCCAATAGGGCTGCCCAAGGCTGGGGCGTAACACTAACTAACCAAATTTGGTACCACTGTTGATATTTACATAATGCTGACATTTGCATTTATTGTTGATTCTGGTGTAATCACCATTTCTGTCATGATCGTTTCCTCTCTGATTTACTCTAAGTCGTGTAAATAATGCCTCCTGCAGCTCTGGACGTGTGAGACACTTCACACCAAAATGTCTCTATGCTTTGGTCAAGTGCCTGAATATACATATTTACCTATTAACCTCATTCAATTAACTTCATCCGCTGTGTGACCGGTCAGCGAGGTCACAGTCATCAGCGTACGGTTCAACTGTGTGCTCCGTGATCACGGCTCTAATCAGCCGGGAGGGGTGGGGGCGATCATATACGATAATGTACGAACAGATCTGGAGCTTTTAATTGCGACGCCTAATGCTCTCATTAGCTGAGAGAGCTTCACATGATCTGTATGCACAGTCACGCTATTGAGTCGGGAGGAAAAAAAGGTGACACTAGCATGCTAATTACAGAGGGGAATGTGGTCTTTAAACTATTATTGATGTTTTAGTAATCATTACCGCGCTTTGATTTTGTAAAAAAAAAAACGCTGCCGAGGAAGTTTTTTCTCCTCTTCCATTAAACAGGAACAAAGCCCGGTGAGCGATGATCGCTAATTTATGCAAACTACACGGAACGGCCTCCCTTAATTACCCCCAATGTAAACAGTCAGACACTCCTGTTTGCCATTTCTTGCTCATTGTTACACTAACATGTCCGTGTACATAGAGAGACATGTTATTTCTGCAGCAGAAGACAAGTGTGAGGGTTCATATCCCCGAGGTATCATGCAAATAGCAAACATAAAGAAAAAAGTGACAGTGAGGAATCACAGGGCGGCGTGAACAGGGGGCCTGCGGGGCCTTCTGCGTATCGATAATGAGGGATGAGCTTCAGCTCTCACATGTTCAGGCTCCATCTCGGAGGGATTCATTCAAGGCTGGATGCCGGTGCAAAGCCTCGGGTTTCATGTGGGATGCCTACAATCCATATGTTTCTCTCTCCAAAAGACAAACGCTGACATACTGTACACATTGATAAAATAAAGATATATATATTTATATATGTATAGGCCAAGGATTTTCTGTTAACACTGAGTACGTAATAACCCTTAAAAGTACTTTATGTAACTTTCAGAGAATCCCTGTTATTCATAACACCAGTGGCTGTAAATATGTGAAAAGTAAACTAAAAAAACATGTATTTGTAAAGAGGCTAAAAGCATGAAAAAACATTCAGAAATATGTGAAAAATATCCCCAAAAAAATGTCAGAAAATTATTAGTAAAATGTGTTGGGAAAATATCCATAAATGATTAGTAAAATATGTCAAAAAATATTGAAAAATGTCCCAAAAATGTCTTAAAATATGTGAAAAACCAAACAAAATAACATCTATTTGTAAAGAGCCTAAAATTATTAGTGAAAAATATCAACAACAAAATAAAATGGAAAATGATTAGTAAAATATGTGAAAAAATGTATAAATAAATATTTGAAAAACATGTGAAAATTGTCTGAAAAATATTCACAAAATTGCAGTAAAATATGTGAAAACTAAACTAAAAAAAAAACATCTATTTGTAAAGAGGCTAAAAGCATGAACAAAACATTCAGAAATATGTGAAAAATATCCCAAAAATGTATCTGGAAATTATTAGTAAAATGTGTGGGGAAATATCCATATATTATTAGTAAAATGTGCTGAGGCTGTCTCGTTGGGTCGTGCTCGGTGTACTTTCTTTCAGTGTTTTTGAAGTTTCTTAGCAGTGTTTAGCTTCCAGTTTGCAGTTTTCTCGTGTTGCTCGTGGGTTTTTTTGTACTTAATCAGTGTCTTCAGTTACTGAGTTTTTTCCATGTGTCATCACTGGGAAGCCATTCTCTCCTCGCCGGTGATTATTCTACGAGCCAGCCAGCTTCCTGCCTCCACTGCCTGCTCTTTTGTTTAATAAACTCTTATTTTTTACCTACCTGCGTCAGTCTCTGCTTTGGGGTCCAAACAAACAAAACCTAACAATTTGCGCACTATTTGGTTTCATTGGGTATTTTAATTCCTTTGAAAAGTGTTTTTTTTTTTCCATCAGAAGGTGAATACAGGTATAATCAGGCACACAGTATGATGAAAATAAAAGGATTTTTTGAACATTAAAGCTAGGGATGCACCGATTTTTTCAGACCGAGTACAAGTACTTCCATTTGGGTACTCTATTTCTAATCACATTATAAATCATTAGAAAAGGATTCTAATGTATTACAACAATGGGAATTATAATACACCACGATCCTTCCACAACAAAAATAATGATAATGGATACACAAATCATATCCATCATCTTTTAGAACACTTCCTGTCTCCTCCTCGATGGGAACTTCTGCAACCACTGGCACTTTTTCCCCCCTTCGTTGTCATCGTATATCGACACTGAAAGCCAGAGCTGACATGTGACACGCCGTGCTGAAATGGAAACACAGCGATTGTTTTGTGTAAATATGATGGCATCGGTGTCGAGGGGGGCCTTGGCAGACAGGAATGCCTGTTTATTTCTGCAGTAAACAAGGTGAAACAGAGTGAAGCAGTCACGGGGATCAGATGCTGTACGGGGCTGGCAGCTACAGGACCCACACACATGATGAACACATTGCTGACTCCATCACTTCTGTCTCGCCAGAGCCCTATTCAAGGTCCACGGTTCAGCTGTGTTGCATTATACGATGCAGGTTTGCACGATGAAATACAGGTTGTAGCCTCCTCCACAATACACACACAGAACATGTATAAACAATCCATGGATGGATGGATGGATGGATGACGGTCTCAAATAACAGACGGGACAAAACATGGCAGCAAATCCCCAGACAGCAGTGAGGATAATACAGACTGGCAGATACATTTCGAATACAGTAAAGTGAGCAGTATCTGCTGTTTGTTAAGGTTCACAACACAGATTCACCTCAGTCACTAGCTGTGACTAATGTTTCCTCGAGTTCAGAATATAATACCTCCACAGAGGATATATATATGAGAGAGTGATATGTGCTGCCTTTCAAATGGAACGTGATAGGCTCGGCTTTCAAGTGGTTAAGTCGTGAGCAGCATCAGCGTCTAGAAGCCACCCCAACATGGCTAACGTCCGTCTTCACAGGTAACAACTTGGTTAGGTTTAGGCAACAATGGGGGCTGTCCCGAATACCATTTATTTTGGGGCTTTGAAAGTTTCACTGAGAAATATTTGAATATTATTTCATAGGCTATTTTGGGATTTATATTACTATTACATACTTTAGTTGAAGCTCATGGGTCAGCCCTAGGCAACAAAACTACTTAGTTAGGTCTAGGGAAAGATGGTGGTTTGGGTTAAAATAACTTACTTAAGTTCGCAAGTTACATGACACATAAATCAACATTGACTTCTGGTTTCACACGGGACACAAACGCCGATCTCCTTGGCGAAAGTCCGGTATTTTTCGCACCAGTTTGTGCAGCTTCTCAACCCTCAAACCTCAATTAGTTTTCATAAAAAGTACCAAATTTCCAAATCTATACCGTTGATTTCCCTGCTAAAAAAAATGTTCAGAAGTGAATTTTTTTTATTATTTTATTTTGATTTGGAAAAGGCGTTATCATCAGCATATACAAAACTTTACAGATAGTTAACTCTTTTCCCATTTTAATATACATGTACAGTTTATATGCATGTACAGAAGTGAATTTAATGATGAGAAAACGTACAAAATGTGTCCACAGACAGACGGACACAAACACTTCTTAAAGTACTCCAACCTCCTCTGTGGTACTTCCTGCTACAGTAAGTGTAGTCACCATCATGACGCACGCGGTGAAGACAATACCAGCCACATGCTGTCGCGGCTGGTAACCAAACATTCCAGGCGGACCAGTTTTTATAACTCAAGACGTGGTCTCTCTGCTGGCAACTGATCTCAAATGAAACGTCTCTGAAAGGCTTTTTAAAGGCTCTGCTGGGACACGGCACAAAAGAACACGTCAGACACAGTCAAAAGCCTCGGAACATAAGTAGATATTAAAGGGAAGAGAAAAAAAATCCACCTTCAGATACTTCCTCGCTGTTACATAACATCAATTTATGATGTTCGGTGCATTCAAGGGTTTGCGATGATGTGAAGTCATTTACCCACTTACTGCCAACCTGCTTCCTTCTGCTGCCGTCGTCTTTCAGAATGCTTCCTGGCACCTCTAAACTCAAAACTGCACGGCCTCGCCTGTTGATTGAGGTCACTGCTTTGTGTCTGATGGATTTCTCTCCATATGATTACTAAGGTTTGCTGTAAACTGGCAGCATAAGAAAGCAGACTGATTGCAGGCTTGATGCTTTACAGAGGGGCTCATACGTTGACAGCTTAAGCACCTGCGGTCGAGTTCCATATTCACCAACTCTTTAAAGAGCAAAGACAAAACAGTCTCACAGTAGGGTACGATACATTCACTCGTTCAAACTGCAGTTTCCCTTCCCTCAAGATTAGTCCACGTTCTCTTGAATATCTCATGACCACATTTTGCAAGCAAACTTTTGGGCACATATCTGCCTTCAATAACCCGATTAGTGAAGGCAGAAGCCCCCCTGATAGATCCAGGCCTAATTTAGCATGCACTTTCAGTATATTCTATGTGTGTGTGGTATCCTTTGTTTCCTGGAAAGTGGAAGCAGTTGTTGAATTTATTGAGTACATTTTCCATGCACATGAGAATTCACAATACCAAAATGTACATAAGGGGGAGTTGAGCTGCTGGAGGGAGCCGAGGCTTTCACTGTAAAATCCATGTTTGGTTTGTATCCGACTGCTTTAGTTGCCACCGGTGTATATTGTTAGGATTTTATGACTTTGCAGATGCTTCTTTTTTCCTCAGAGACAGCCTCAATATAGAGATAATCAATAATAATACTTTACAAAAAGACTAATCTGACAATAGAGAGAGATGAATTGGTTCACTCCGGTGACGTTTTTCTTGTAACCAATGTGTTTCAGAAAATGCAGAGTAATTAATGCTTTAAGGTTTCATCTGACCTCGTCCTCCCTCCGATCACAATATTTACTACATCTGACTCCTGGACGTATCACTAACCGTGTTTTGTTCCAGTCATGTGTGGAGGGGAAGATGAAATCAATATCCTCTCCCAGGAGTCCTCCATGACTGACTTGACTCCTTTTTCTCTCCGCGGCCGTCCAGGCATTCAATCTGTCTTCCACTTTAGTGAAAGAGCTCTCCTGGCCCTTGGAAGTGCTGAATGTCACGACCCTTTATTACCCCGGACCGGGGGGAGATCTCGGCTTCGCCGGCTTCTCCTCCTGCTAACTTGTAAGTGGGCACGGCGAGCGTGTGCCTGTCTGCCGAGAGAGGAGGTAATTCTGCAATGTGCTGCGTCGACCTTAACTTTAAACTGGCCCACTTAAACTTGACACCGGGTTCTCGTTTCATTTGAGGGGCCCCGGGTCTGTTTCTAAAGCGCCTCTCCCTCCACTGAACCACTTTGAATGATAAAAAGTGGTGGAATGACCTGTCTCTCTCTCCGCCAGCAATCTCTACTGGAAATTAGCCGCTGCGGCTGTGTGATGTTTAACACTGACCAAACTATTCCAGGGCAGCTGTTAACAATGTGAACGCCAGAGGTAGAGTGGTCCTTCACCGGTGGAACAGTACAGCCACGCAGAGCCTCGCTCGTTCGGATTTACACTATAAAATATATTTTCTTGATATATTTTACATCTTTTATATCCAGTTCAACGATACAGAAATGTGCTCCACTGACCGAAAGCTAGTTGTGTAGCACCGTCTAGTTTTGTTATTGTGAGAGTCACTGGAGGGCTCGGATGAACAGATGACCAGCAGGTGTACATACATGTTTATTTTACAGCCAAAAATCCTTCTAATGAAAGTTGCCGTATGGACCGGTACGTCTGTTGGAACAGCGCGCCTCTTTGTGTGCACAGCTCTCTCTGATCTATCTCTGCCAGCTCACGTGTCAGTCGTGTGTTGGAACCAGCATCGTTGTGGTATTTCAGCACGTTATTGCAGCCCCCATGGCAGATCAACAACCAGTGCCAAATACTCACAGGTGCATGGACCTTCCTGCGAGTGGCGGTACCCTCCCTCCACCTGCAGTTGATGCCTGACCTCGCCTACACTGTCACAGTTATCTAGATGTATGCTGCCTAATGTAGCCTAAAGCAGAGATGAGGAGCAGGTAAACTCACTCCAACAGATTCTTTTCACTTGTAGTCACCTTCTCAGACTCCACACAGCTCCCTCTGGAGACACTTCATACAACCGTTCTCACACATGCAGCAGTATTCCCAGGGGCTGGCCATCGGGAAGCTCGGGAATTCCCGGTGGGCCGGTCTTTCTTTTTCTTTTTTTTGTTTTATACAACCCCAGAATGGGCCAGCGCCTGTCAGACCGCACTGTTAGACTTATCCTCATTTTTGTTGAAATCTGATTGGCTCAGCACCGGTAAATAGTTGCGTTTAGTCAGGGTTAATCCGTTCCTCACGCAATCAAACACCAGTTACTAAAAGTAAGTTGTACTAGTACACTTTTAGTAGAAAACAGAGTCATGAGACTAATAAGTTTTCCGACTTATCGCACATTTTTATCAGTTCAAAATGTACCTTAAAGGGAGATTTGTCATGTATTTAATACTCTTATCAACATGGGAGTGGACAAATATGCTTGCTTTATGTATATATTTATTATTAGATATCAATTAACAACACAAAACAATGACAAATATTGTCCAGAAACCCTCAAAGGTACTGCATTTAGCATCAAAAATATGCTCAAATCATAACATAACATGGCAACAGCTGTCAGTGTGTCAGTGTGCTGACTTGACTATGACTTGCCCCAAACTGCATGTGATTATCATGAAGTGGGCATGTCTGTAAAGGAGAGACTCGTGGGTACCCATAGAACCCATTTACATTCACATATCTGGAGGTCAGAGGTCAAGAGACCCCTTTGAAAATGGCCATGATAGTTTTTCCGCCAAGATTTAGTGCAAGTTTGGAGGTTATTTATTCCAAACCTTCACCCTTTATACTACAAAAACTTTATTAGGGTTAAAATGACTGCCAGTTTTCTCACTGTCATTACGCTGCTGTGGCCGTTGACTTTGATTTTGGAGAATCTAGGACAAAGCCCTCCTCAGAAAACACACTGCAGCTCCGCGGAGACGGCCGCGCCGGAGTAAAAGAGGCCGGAGGAAGTCATTACACACGTTGTAATTAACAGCTGGAGCTGAATTATGGATCCCATATCTCCAGAATTCTCATTTTCACGGAGCGTTTAGATACAGAAAGCGGAAGAAAATATAGTCCTCATAATCTGTGCCAGGGACCACAGGAAGTCTCTTTATTAATGTGTTATAGGAAACACAGTCAAATATGGGGCTCTTTAACGGAACGTGTCTAAATGAGTTTCGCCACCGCCACCGTTGTTGTGGTGTTTTAAAAAATAAATACTTTCGCTTACTTAAGGTCCAATTCAGCAGTTAAACAAAGCTACTGCATGGCCTACAATTTACATATATTACATAAAAGAAAGTGGATTTGTGATAAAAAAAAACACACACACACATTCGAGAGACGGTGGAGAAAGCAGAGCTCTCTGGAGAGCCTGCAGGAATATTCAGAGAGAGGCTGCGATAAGGACTGACTGGCTGGCAGGAAGGAGATTCTGCCCTCATTTTCCACTTTCCAACATTTAACCCTGAGCTGCCAGTCTGTCTGTCCGTCTCACGAGGGAGCGAGACAGCCGCACACCAGTGACGGCCGGCGACTCCAAAAATTGTTGAGGACAGGAGGAAAACCAACCCATGGCATCGTGTTATTTTACACCAGTTGGCTACTATTTATTAAATATAAGAACATAATTCACATTCAGTACAACAATAACAAAAGAGCCATAGATATATCACACTAAACAAACATATTAAAACCTAAATATACAGAGTGTTTTAATAGCCTTTTTCTTTGTCAAATTAGAGGGCGGTTTCAAGAAAACAACAAAAAAGGTATTTATTGTTAGATTTAGATTTATGAATAAAATATTAAAGGTCCCATATCATACGCATTTTCAGGATCATACTTGTATTTTGTGTTTCTACTAGAACATGTTTACATGCTGTAATGTTAAAAAAAAACTTTATTTTCCTCACACTGTTGGCCTGAATATGCCTGTATTCACCCTCGGTCTTAAACGCTCCATTTCGACGGAATTGCGATGAAAATGCAACAGAATTGCGTTGGTAGGCAACAGCTTGGGTCCATGTTACTTAAAAAGTATTTTTACAGGATAGCAGATTGTTAAAATTAATATGAGCACATGAATTATTAATAGAAAGGGTGACATTTTATTTGTAACAATTCTTTAAATTATATGAAGAGTAATATATGTTGAGAGACAACTACTTAATGGAGGTTGTTCAGCTGCTCTTCCCGAGGTCAATAATGAACCTGGTTTAGATCACACCATACATATTAATGTAGTTATGATAAAAGCTCCAGGAACAGCTACTCAATGATGAATTATGAACTGCTTTAAAGTGATAAAATGTTACCTTCAAGGGTAATTCAAGAGAAAGAATCACTCAATTGTGCACACAAATTATTAATTCAAGGGCAACGACTAATTTGTGATTATGAGTTATTATTTCATGGGCACAAATTATTTTTTCAAATGAAGGACTTGATTATTACCAGAATATCTGGGGGTATTAGCTTTAGGGAAGCTTACATTGATTGTACAATTAAAAAACTAGCTGGATATATCGGCTCTTTTAGGCTCAACATACACACTTGTCAACGCTCTCCCGGTTTCCCTCCTGGGGGTCACACTTTTTCTGTTTTTCCTCCCAATTTTCAAACCTTTTTTTTTCTTTTTTCTCATTACATCATGACGGCAATTAATAAATCAAATGCTCTGACAAAAAAAGAAAAATCTGGTATCAGTGGCTTTCACAGGACTGTAATAAGCCCGTCGGGCTATACTGCCTCTCTACCTGCGTGCATTCAAAACAATACTAACAATAGTAATATAATACTTCCCATAAATAAAGTCAGGGCGGAGCATGTTGGGACATCTTCATCGGGAAAAACTGAAACAATCGGACATCCGCTCGTTCGCATCGCGTCCAGTTAGGAAGAGGTGTTTCACTGGTGGACCTCTGCTAGGTGCAGCTGCAGGAAGTGCAGAGAGGTTAATGAGTGCTGGTGGTCTACATCTGGATGTGATTATTTTTTGTCTTTGACAGCAGATTGGTTTTAAATATTGCAATAGAGGAAGAAAGTCGCCTTCTCCACTTGTGTTAACCTTCCGACATGTCATTAAGATCAGCAAAGAGAAACGCCAAGAAAGACATCCAGTTGTCCGACAGGATGGGTACTATCCATCCATTCATTATCTGTAGCCTATTCAGGGTCGTGGAGGGGTGGCGGGGGGGCAATCTCCAGTCTATCACAGGGCTAACACATAGAGACAGACAACCATTCACACCTACGGGACATTTAAGAGTCAACAATGAACCTGCATGTCTTTGGACTGTGGGAGGAAACCTGAGCACCCGGAGAAAACCCACGCTAACACGGGGAGAACATGCAAACTCCACACAGAACGGTACTAGATGAAAGAGATATCTAGTCTAACAGGAGCTACTTTGTGTGCCGATATATCTGTTTTAACTCAATAAGTCCAGCAAAGCCTGTCCATACTTTAGCGCCCCGCCAGAACCTCAGGTTAAGATGACGTTTTTTTCTCGTGACATTGCTTTCAGCCTGATTTAAATGGGCCCGTTATTTACCCACAGGACTGGTCTGTAAGCACCGCTCCCTGCAGAGCGCCCCGGTCTTCGGAGCGCTGATGGATCGTGTATAAGTGACCGTGCAGCTTGTTGAAAATATGATTTATCAGAAAGTAAACGCGGCACAGAAAAGCTTGTATTGTGCTGAATTATCCCTGAAGGGATACGCACTGTAATCACAGCCCGTGTGGTACTCGCTCGAGTGGGCAGCGCTCCGAGCACTTTGCGCATTCCAATTTCTCCAGAATACATTAATATTGTCCTCTAGTCGTCCCTCGGTGACAGTGGAAATTATACATTTTTATGAGGAGATCACAGGAGAAGCGGAGCACGGAACACGCAGCATTACAGTCTCACACCACTCCAGATCAAAAGTTAATGGGAAGAGCTGAAGATGGGATGTTTGCCTGCAGTCCTCCCCTCCACTGAGGCTGTTCTGACGTTACCCCTTCAGTTCTGTGATTCACAGATTACGGCTGCTCCCTCCACAACTTCTTTGATCATCCAGCAGCAGAACCAGGAGTTCCCTTAGCCCTGCTACTCCTCTCTTCTCTCCATCTTGCTCCTCACTGACAGATGTTGTACTCTGTATGGGAGGGGCCTCACCAAATGAAGGTACTGCTCTCAAATAGACAAAAAAAAAACACAATTATCTATCCCGTAAATTTGATATACCTATGGCTGACATTACATTAAGTTAAAAAATATTATGATTGTGAATTAATCATTTAAAAAAATGTTGGAGGGTCCAAAATGAATGTGTTTTTTTTATCTCTGTGGAAGATATCAGACGTTTGGTTCCCACTTCAGCCAATGGATAAATGGCTGAGATTAACGGTGAGTGCTAAAACTAGTTGTGAAGTAAATGAAATGGAACGAGGGAGGACATCTAGTGGCTGAATGTTATCAACATTATCAATCGCACCTTTAATGTTGCGATTTTCAGTCTCAGAGTTCCTTCTCGAGGTCCTCGTCTTCTTCCAGGCACCGTCTCGCATTTGATCCATAAACTCAAACCCCTTTTTAATCACACTTTTCATCTTTTAAATGTGAGCAGGATTACTTGTAGTTCTGGCGTTCACAGACTTGAGACAGTAGCGGTGGCAGAAAGCATGGAGCAAATGGAGGAATAAAGCCTTTTTTAATGGCCCCTGACAGTAACACGGTGCGCGCAGCTTTATTTATAGCTGACCGGCTGCAATCAGCTGCCTCCTCTGGGCCTACAGTGGCTTTTACCTCAGCCACAGGCTGTTAGACAGCTCATCAACATGGCTGACAGCTGCTGAGGCTGGAGCCAGACCAACTGAGGGGGAGGAGGGGCGGGACAAACAATGCACCGCTTCAAGGCCACGAGCTGCACATTAACAGCTTCAAATGTTTCTCCTCTTAAATCCTGATGGAAAAGACCAAGGGATAACTTAACACAGAGTGTCTTTAGGTGGAATATATACATCACTATATTTCATGCAGAGGATGTGAAATACACTGTTGATTTCAGTCTGACTGTTCAGCGTTGGACAGTTGATTGATTTGTTAGTGAAAAGGAACAGGTTTAATTCATAGTGTGGGCGCTGTGGTTTAAAGGACCTGACAGACATTTATACAATACAACACGTACCTGTGCTATATGTGATGTACTAGAGGTTTGATTGAGTACCTATTAGGATCAATACTGAAAGCAGTTTGAAGGCTCTTTGGGTCGTCACAGTAAACACTCAACAGGCCGAACATGCCCTTGTCGTAGACAGAAAACTGTATACTCCTGAAAGGGAAGAACCATTTTCTTCTGAGGAACCTTTTTTCGATGAAAGGCTTCTTCAAGGGTTCTTTGTAGGACTAACGCTGGGTACACACTGCATGAGTATCGAGGCGATTTTGGGCCCCGATTCCTCCCGACAATCGTCAGCAAAGCCCTGATTTCTTTTCCTGTGGTGTGAGGTATGTTAAGAGTGTTTTTTCACATCCTTCGATTGGCTCAGAAGTCCATCCTGGACACACAAATTGTAAATATTAAAAATGTTCAATATTTACGATGGGATATCCTGTTGTGTGCGGGGAACCCCCGAGGACAGCCGCCGAC
>CAKALG010030814.1:0-14653 GCA_916700815.1 Helicolenus hilgendorfi | reverse complement strand
TGGGGGGGTGGGAGCACCGCTGCAGGGCCAGTATCACCAGCATTCCTGTTTGAAGATAGGCCACGCTGTACAGCATTAAGGCGTCTAATAAAGGCAAGCTGAGAGCAAAACACACAGATACTCACTGAGACAGAGAGGGAGAATAAAGAAAAAGGAGAGTCACTTCTGCCCCCACCTTGTCCCCCTGTCAAATTGCACAAGTTGGGGGCATAATTTGAGGATAGGCAGATTATTGCAACCAGAAATGACTGTGAGGCAATTCATGTTGTTAAACATACTCAATAATCTAAACAACACATTAATGTGCTGCCTTAATTTGTAATACTGCCCTGTGTAGCTGAAAACAACTTGTCATGCGTTGAATTTATACGAATCTCATTTTGAATAATAAAACACAAATTGTTTAATAGATGTTGAGACATACATCCAAACGCATCTTTGTTTGGTTTCTCTGTTTAGTTTAGCAATATATATATACTATACATCTGAAAACTTTTGATTTGACAAAGAGGAGAACTGATTGTTGGAGCTTTACAAAGTTTTGTTTTGTATTATTTTTTTTATCATTTGCAGAGATTATTGTTGAAAACATTCTCCCACTACTTTAAGAACTATCTCAACTACTCGACTGGCGCCACCTTGTGTCTGTACGGGGGCCGCCGAGTGCCGACACAGGTGCACAAAATCCAATGTCACCTTTTCCCTCCAGATCTCCTCACTGTCCCCCAGCTGTCACCTGAGCTCCTGGCAGCATAAGGTAATAGCATCAAGATGCAATCAAGATTATATGCTTGTCACTCATTGCATGCACTCGGTGGCTTACAATGTGTGAAACAGACACAAGATAAAGCCTGTGCACAGATGGGAAGATAAAACGCTTCTAAATATTCATCGGTTTTCCGACTGCGGTGATGTAAGCCCTGAGTGCTGCCATTAGATCACTGGGGGAAGAGTAACCGCTCAGCGACCAGAATGAGTTGAAATGCAATGCAAAAGAATAAATGAAGAAAAAAAACATCTGAAAATTTTAATCTATCCCCGTAGAAGCAAATTTTCTGTAACCACTTTTGAATTTTTGTGGCACTCTTCCTTACTGGGGATCTGAAACAGGGCTTGCAGGCTGTATATCTCAACTGAACAGAGCCTCTGCTTGTAAGCTACATCCATATTAGCAGTTTATTTCCATGTTTACACCGTTTCATATTCTTTGCAATAGTAACAGGATTACTTTGTGACAAACGGTAATTTGTGGAATTCCCTCATTTCAGTTTGAGGATTTTCTTTTTTCCTCTGTCCTCCGTCTTATAAAAAAAAAAAAAAAATGTTTCTGTATTCTCGTCTCCCCGGAGGTTTGATTCCAGAAACCCTTCAGGTTTTCGAGCAGACCTCTGCGAAGGGCCAGATAAAGCAGAGCAAGGCCTGGTGGTGCAGGCATGAGGGAGCACCAGAGAAATAATCATACGCAAAGGAATCGTGCACCCTTTGACTCAACAGGCCAATCGCAAATATCACAAGAAGAACATACAAACTAAACACTTTCACAAACTGAATGATCATTTTCTAACACGCCACACTTATGGCCCATAACAGTTTGTATATTTCACTCACATAGCCTACAAACTATATGCTTTTACAGCTAAGCATTCTCCAAAGCATGCTGGGATTGTTTTATATTTGAAAGACTGAATGTGTTCGCTTGTTTCTCAATACTTTCCAACTTCCCTACCCATCATATATATCGCCATAAATATCCATAGTTTCATTTAAAAAGGCTATGTCATTTGCTTAAAGAGCTGTGAGTTTTGGTGAATGTCACTTAACCAGGAGAAAGTCAGTGCATTTGTTGGGGACTATTTTCAGCCGTGGATTAATTCACGGCGGCGTGGCGGTGTATTTGGGACTGACTCACTTAATAAACTACAGCTCCCGTGTTTATCGTAATAAATAAATCCAGTGCAACAATGTGGCTCGTATAATAGTTTTTGACAACAATGGTCACCCATGGCACAAAGGAGTAAGCAACGCTTTGGCTACACAGACAATACGTGTTTGTCTCATCAATTTACTGATGGTTTGGTCTTTTCATGGGATAATGAAAATATAGGAAATCGCCATACTTATTATTTAACGTGTTTTCATTCTTTCCCAGGCGTTAACACATTGAACCTCGCTCGAGATGAGAAGTTGAAGCGCCTGTGCAAATAGTTGTCAGTTGTTAGTCAGACCCTTTGTTTTCAGTGTCTTGTCATCCTCACTGCTGTCACTTTGACATATTCCCTCAGTGTGATCCTGCACCCTGTGATTACATACTGAAAGGAATTAGTAAATGTACATAAGTGAATTAATGTATGGAAATTAGCTCGAGTGCCACCGCGGGTCTGGTTCAGTTGATCCCCAGCTGCATATGTTGGTAATCACCGCTGCCTCTTGGATTCACTCACAGGCACGCAATAAACAACCTGCTGCCAGCACCCCCTACGCTTTTGTCTAATCTGCCGTTTCACTGGGCTCTAGTTTGTCGCACAAATATGAAAGTGAATCTCGGCAGCAGAATGCACAGAGGCACATTAACTAGGATGGGTGCCTGCACGCTAAAGCCCCAGACATTAAGTCTAGGATTTACACTGGAATATGATTCCCTAACTGTCTTAAGAGTTTGGTGCAGAAGTTCTCAGACAGATCTTGAAGAACTCGGTGAACTCGGGGAACCTGCCGCCTGGTGTTGTTTTCAAAAACACATTCATTACGTGACTGAATTAGCTCTTTGCATTGCACCTCACAGCTGATGATAAGCCTGTGATTAACTGGCATTAACTGGTACATGGCTTTCTTTAGAAATAGCTTTTTGTGGTGTTGTCTCCGTAATGTAACGAGTAACATTTCTCCTTTGGATTCAAGACAGTGGTGAACATTACTGTTTGATGTAAACTTCTTTCTCAAGCTTCCCTTGACATCCCCCCCAAGAATCTTTGGTTAATGCCTCCATCTACTGGAGGAAAGCATGTAGTGTCTGTTATTAAAGACCATTATAAGCACCCTGCTGTGATGCCTGCTTGTAGCTGAACTATCACTGACTAGAAACACTTTTGTTTGATCATCTTATTGTCATATAATTATGGTCTTAAACCTGCAGTAGGCAGAATATTTGTGGCAACATTGAGCAACAATTCCATAATAACCTTTCAGCATATTGTGATTCAAGTGTTCTGAGAGATAACTAGACTTCTGCACCTCATCATGGCTCTGTTTTCAGGCTTTAAAATGGCCTGTGATGGGAGATTTTCACCAATCACAGGTAATTTCAGAGAGAGAGAGAGCGTTCCTATTGGCTGTTCATTCAACGAAGGCAGCTGTCAATCACTCACAAACTCCGATCAAACGGTCAAACTAGGCAGCGCTGATCAAATATGAATCAATATTCTGTTAGTGTAATGCCTATTTCTCTTCTCAAATGTTTTCAGAAACATCTTGTAGTGCACTGTTTAGCTGGAAAATTAGAAAGTTTGCTCCAGCTGGTGGGCGGTGTTTGGTATTTCCTCAACTGATCTCAACAGCTAAACAGTACACAGTACACAGTACAAGATGTTTCTGAAAACATTTGAGGTGAGAAATAGGCATTAAAGTAACAGACTATTGATTCATATTTGTTCAGCGCTGCCTAGTTTGACTGTTTGATTGGTGATTGACAGCTGCTCAGAGACGGCAGACTCCAGCTCGGCTCTGATTGGTTGTTTTCCTCCGGTCTGTGAAATCTTGCAGATGCCATTAGGAGCACCGGAGGACACAGAGGCACATGATTTTTTCATATTACCTGACTCATGCACTACTGTCAGGATATAGTGACCGTTTTATAAAAAATCATATTTGCTCCAATTCTACCCACTGCTGCTTTAATGGCACCAGATGCTGTGCCATTTTCAGCTAGTGTTATAGCTTATATATGCACATACGTATATGGACACTGGTTAAGGTGTACTGTATGTTTTTAATGCTGATGTCTCCCGCTTACGGTTTATTAAAACAAACACTGAAATTGACAAGGCACGTCTTCATGAAGAAAGTAATATCATTCTTATTGTTATCAATGATTTGTGTCTAAATAATCAATTTCCCCTGGAAAACATCTACTCAACAAGTTTAGCCACTTTTAAATTAATTGGTGTTGTTGAGGACAGGGTGCCTAATCTGACGGTCATACATCTGTCAACGTATGACAATGCATATTCTGAGCAGTTGTACAATTGAAAACAAAACTTATAGCTAATACTGGAGCCCTAAACTGGGCACAGGGCACAATCATATTTCATTTGTTTTTGCCGGTGTAAATTATTTGTATTTGTTTCACAGTTCGTGTCCCTTTAGTTCATACATTGGTGTAAGCCTTCAAACTATTTTCTTAGGTAAGCGATCATACTTGACGTGTGTTGTTATTGGTGTAGTATACACTGTCTATGGTGTACAGCAGCTATTCTCAAACACTGGTGCCCTCAGAGAGCCACCTGGTGGGCCACGAAGGTGCTGCCAAATGGTTAGATTAACCGCTATTCTGTATTTCAGAGGTTGTAGTGGGCTCACTTTTAAAGCTAGAGTGAAGATACTGGCATCATATGAAACTATAAAAACCTAAGGAATCCATCGTTACCAACCATGTCATGCTAGCTTGTCGGGAAGGAGGTAAAATAACGCTCCAAACTTACGCTCAATTTTGGTGAGGAAAAACTGCCATGGCCATTTTCAAAGGGGTCCCTTGACCTCTGACCTCCAGATATGTGATATGTTTGCAAAAAATTCAAAAAAACGTTTTCACGTTATCATTATGGGGTATTGTGTGTAGAACTTTGACAAAAAAATGAATGAATTTAATCCATTTTGGAATAAGGCTGTAACATAACAAAATGTGGAAAAAGTGTAGCGCTGTGAATACTTTCTGGATGCACTGTATGTACAAAAGTAGTGACAAAATGCATGTATATAAATATTATAAAATACATATAGAAAGCACCAATTATCAACAATAAAATAAGAATAAAATGTCAAGTGTTCTGGAAGTTCTAAACAATACAAATAAGTAAGTTACAGTTAGCCTCTATCAGTAAAAAAAAACACAATTCTCTATTCTTCAATGTTTTTATAACTGTTTTAATTATGTCTTAATGTTCTTTTGCACTTTGTCGCAATGTTCTTTAATGTTTATGTAAAGCACTTTGAATCGCTCTGTTGCTGAAATGTGCTCTACAAAAAAAGCTGCCTTGCCTTACCGTCTTTGAAAGGGGGATAGAGGGACGCAGCCTGGCAACCCTCCTCCTGTCATTGCAGAGCATGCTAACTAGCTGCTGAAGCTGCTCACTGAAGTTACTGACGTCTTTACACTTTGACAGCAGCAGAACTTCAGGCTCACCATGGCTGGCAAGAGGGCGTTAGTGATCCTGTCTAAAGGAGCAGAGGAGATGGAGACAGTGATTCCTGTGGACATCATGAGGAGAGCTGGGGTTGGTTGTCTTCTACTGGATGATAGCTGCTAGTTAGCTCATCATGCTAATGATCAGGAGTTCAGCCTTCAGTCAGGTTAACAACTCTAATCATGATGTTAACAACTCTTATCATGATGTTAGCCTTATATTAAGCTCAACAGCCTTATTAGGCTAGAACAGCTAATGTTGTCACGGTGTTAATGTTTGAAATCACAAAGCTGTATTAATGTAACGAGCTAACTTTATCTACGCTAACAGATAAGTTACTAACGCTTTACACTACTTTTAACGTTTTATAATTATGATAATATAATGATATATAATGAGCTATCTGGTTAACTGTTGACCCACTAGCAACCTTTAAAGCAGGGCAGACAGAGACCAAGTTAAATGTCAAAGGTCAACTTCATTACTCTTCTGTCATTTGATCCTTCAAAATAAAAGTCTTCATCAGCCATATTTTTAATAGTTTCTTCTGCACTATATTCACTTTTAATAGTCTTTTCTGCACTATATTCACTTTTTATCAGTCTCTTCTGCACTATATTTACTTTTTAACAGTCTCTTCTGAACTATATTCACTTTTTAACAGTCTCTTCTGCACTATATTCACTTTTTTAATAGTCTTGTATCACAGCTGTTACCCTGCACTATATTCAGTTTTAACAGTTTTCTTCATCTTCTTGTATTTTTATATCTGGTATATATTTTTTGTATTTTTTACTTTGCACTACTAACTTTTTTTTTACTGCCTTTTTACTAACATGTTTTAGACTATGGAACTGTGATGCTGGAAACTTGAATTTCCCTCGGGATCAATAAAGTTATGCCATGTCTGTGTATATGGCTGATGAAGACTTTTCATCAGCCATGTATGTCTTCATCAGCCACATATACACAGACAGGATGCCATGTCGTGCCTTCATGCTAATGATGATGTACTTTTCATATTACCTACCCAAACCTGTAGATTTCAGTGACGGTTGCAGGACTGACGGGCAAAGAGCCAGTCCAGTGCAGCAGAAACGTCGTGATCTGTCCTGATGCCAGCCTGGAGGAGGCCAGAACACAGGTTGGGCTCAGCATTTTAATACTACTAACGTTACTTACACTGTCATTACACCTTAAAACGGTAGCTTAATTTTCAATCAATTCAGTTAATCTTTATTGACAGACTCGAATTCCTTAAAAAAACATACAACACAAACAACAATATATACATTAAAATAGAAACTGACACTTTTTTATAAAAGACAATTATACCAATGTTTCCACAGGGGTGACTGGTATGGTATAACACTAAAACAAGGATTTGACAGTAGCATAATAATGGCGTTCTGAGAATCATTTAGCTGACATATAAATTTATACATCAGGTTTCTCAACAGAGCCTGGAAAGTGTTGACACCTGCATTACATAACAGCTCGCTTGCACTACACCACCTGGGTTTCTTAAGTAAAGTAAATATTTTGCACATTCTTACACAAAACTTTTCAGCTCTTAATTTTTGAAACATAAGTATTATAAAATATTTTTTCATATTTTTATAGTCTTTTTTTTTTTTTTAAATTAATGCATCAATTTGAGTTTGTGTTTGAGATTGAGTTCATTTACATTTATGCTCACAGTTTACAACTGAATGGAAGCAGAACATACATTGATGAAAATACAAATCTATACATGATTATACATCATAAATAAATAAAGACCATACATTTATTTATACACACATGCACCCATACATACACATTTTAAAAATAAAACCATACACTTATATATACATCTTGATACAAATTAATAAACCATGCATATACTACTATACTTCACTAACACACCAAAAGAGAAAAACAAACAGAACAAACCCCACAAACTTCAGCTATCCACCTTTTTTCCCCACCAGTTCTGTACTGTACTTGATTTTATCTTTTATTTTCTCTACTGTTTATTGTTATGCACGAAACACTAAAGCAAATTCCGTGTATGTGAAAGTTTTTTTTGTCTATGAATCGGTTTCTGATTCTGAATAGTGTCCTACAATATCAAACCTTACAGTTTCTCCTCATCTATCATGGTTTGTCTCCCAGGGCCCGTACGATGTGGTGCTTCTGCCAGGAGGAATGCCAGGGGCCCAGAATCTGGCAGAGGTGAGAAACACTCAGACAAACTGCCTCTAAATGGCTCAGTCTCTTCATGGTTTGATGTGCAAGGGTCCTAATCACATATAGAGTTTTAGTGTTTTATAGTTTTTCCATGGGCCCAGTCAACAATTAATAATATTGTGGAAATTACTAACAAAACAAGTTTAAAAAAACAGTATGAGGAACATGAATTGCCTGATTTTGCTTAAAAACTTGGTATAAAAATTTTAATATTTCTAAAATATTGAAGGAACACTGTGTAACATTTCGGGGATCTATTAGCAGCAATGGAATATAATATTCATAACTGTGTTTTCATTATTGTAAATTAGAATTGTTGTGTTTTCGTTAGCTTAGAATGAACCCTACATATCTACATAGGGAGCAGGTCCTCTTCACGGTGTCCGTCATGTTGCACCGTCATGTTTCTACAGTAGCCCAGAATGGACAAACCAAACACTCACGTTTTTACGTTAACTGAAGGCCACCGTAGTTCTCCGACACGCTTGTGAAACTGTGGTAATGTGAGCTGCAGAATGCAAAACCGTGGTACCGCCAGTCGCTGTCTGACTTCCATTGCTCCTAAAGTAGTTTTATTATGGTAAGGATGTCCTCTGAGCGAGGCGAACGGCGCTACCACAGGTTTGCACTCGGTACCGCAGTCTTGGAAAGGGAGGAGTGATTGAGGGGTCACTCAGTTGGCTCAGTCAACCATACCACTAGATGCCGCTAAATCCTAAACACTGTACCCTCAATGACTAAACAGTCAGCATACACACTGTGCAATGAATCACATGACCTGCAATTGACTTCCTATGCATCTGGTTTCCATGCTCTGTTGCAGTCTCCTGCTGTGAAGGAGGTGCTGAAGGATCAGGATGGCAGAAAAGGTCTGATTGCAGCCATCTGTGCAGGTACAGTTTGTGAAAACAAAACCAAAGTCATAATGATACAGTACCAACCTGTAATAGTGATGCCTTTCTATGGGTTAAAGCTTTAAGTATGACATGACCTCATATTGTTGCTTTGAACAAAAGATGTAAACTACCCCAACCTACACAGTGCAGTTTATTCTGATGCCTGCATTAATAGAGCAATAAATGTACTCGCAGTCATTTTCCATATCAAATCAAACCAGTTTGACAATCCAGTGATATAAATGAATAAACCGTGCACTATGCTATCATGAGACCTGTAAATATTTAAAATAGAAACAACACTAAATGTATGATATTGTGGTTTTAAATGTACCAAGCTAATGTTGTGCCAGTAAATGGGATTTGGATTTACCCGCAAATAGAATTGGTAAAAAAAAAAAAAGGTGCAGATTTTATATGCACATGGATTTTCTGGTATTTGAATAAACTGCATGTGACCTTGAAAGAGTTATCACATGCCTCAGCAACATTTTGAAAAATCTACAGCTAACAAACGACA
This sequence comes from Helicolenus hilgendorfi, assembly GCA_916700815.1. NCBI lineage: Eukaryota > Metazoa > Chordata > Actinopteri > Perciformes > Sebastidae > Helicolenus > Helicolenus hilgendorfi. Next base: position 5,606 of record CAKALG010030814.1, on the reverse strand, counting down.
TGCTTCGTTAATGTATGGTCATGTGTGACACCTTTTTGGCATTTTGGAATGAAAGGGTGAGTGTTTGATTAATGACCGTCCCCGAGTGAACCCACGAGCACCGACATTTTACCGACAGCACTCTGTATGCAGAGGAAGGACACTGGAAGGACATTTTGAATAGGGACGGGGACCAATGCGGCAAAGTGGATTGAAGGGTGTCCTAGAAAATGACTGAAATCCTCCCAGGAATATACAGTTTAATGAAACTGCCAGGAAGAGGGCCACTTGCAAGGCTTATTATTCTGCCCTAACGCAGAAATTATTATCTTGACATGTGAAAAAAAAGGTCAGTTCAAAAAGGACTTTATTGAAAACCAGAACAAGAATGTGTGTAAATAAACTAGCAGGATGAGTCTACCATTGTTTATCACTCTTTTTGAGCTAATATTTGTCCACAAAACATAGTTAGATCATTTTTAAGATTTATCAGATAATAGAAAGACGGTCATCATCACGTCTCCACGTCTGCCTCGCTGTCTGACTCTGGTTCTCAGAAGGTCTCTCTCTCCCAGACTGGCGTCCTCTGGGTGGGGACTTTCTGTAACAGGAGTAGCTTGGCTTTAACTGGCAGTCTGCTGTTCTGCCAGGGGAAAGTGTAATCTTTAGACTGCATGGGAAGGCAGCCAAGGAGCATAATCAATAACTTTCTATTTATTAACAGTTTTTGGATGCGCTCACTGCAGTGGTAGGACGTTGCCAAAGTTAATGCAGCAGCAGTCAATGTCTTCAGCCTCTCCTTTTTTTCCTCTCTTTTCAATGTGCTGCAGAGTCTTTGGAGAGAGGCTGAAACTCTATACTGTTTGTGGGTATTCTTAGAAACAATGGCACAGTTGAGGACACCTTTAGGACATAATGTTGTGTATAAGCAGCAATTATTAATGTTGAGTGCAGCATTTTCTGTATTTTGATTTAGCTTTAGGGAAGTGATTGGAGGATACATTATTTTACCCATGACTAACCTTTTTTTAAACTGGACTGACATGAACGACAGAACAAGTGTAACTTAATCACAGGAAGCAGTTAAATGTAACAGCTTTGGTCCTCTGCAGGTCCCACTGCTCTTCTGGCCCATGGCATCGGGTACGGCAGCACAGTCACCACACATCCTGCCATGAAGGAGAAGATGATGGCTGGAGGTAAAAATGACTCTTGCAAACAAAAAGGGTGGAAATATTGCTGAAATACACAGCTAGTGACTATGGAGGATGCAACCTGCCAAAATAAAAAAATGAATGAATAAATAAATAAATTACTTTATAAGTAAATAAATATGTCATTACATGTAGCAAAAGTAATATTACAAATAAATGTAGCCATTAACTCATTGATAAAATGTAACATAAATTGATATTTCTGTTTTAATTTGCTTCTTTATTTACCTTTGTATTAATTCCCTTATTTATTTACTCTTCTGTTTAATTTTTCCTTTTAATTATTTATGTATTTATTTTAATTATTTCATTATTATTCTTTTTTTGAATTTATTAATCTATTTTTGCGTTCATATTTTATTTATTTTTAAACATGTGTATTTATTTATGTATTCATGCATTTATTTATTTGTTTCTGCATGATTTTCTCTTTGATTTTTCACCCCTTATTCATTTCCCCAAACTAAACTTATTTATTTCTGTATTCTTTTCTTTACACATTTCTTTTTACATTTCTTTATGCATTTCTGCCTCATTTTGCAAATTAATAAAAATAAATACATAAATAAATAAAAGGGAACATTAAACAGAAGAGGAAATAAACTAGGGAATTAATACAAAGGTGAATAAATATAGAAGCAAATTAAAACAATTATCAATTTATTTTTGCTACATTTAATGACATTTAATTATTTATCGAATCATTTATTTATTTATTCATTTATTTTTTATTTTGGCAGGTTCCGTCCTCCATACATGAATAATGTGCAGCTCTAACTCAGAGCAGGAGGAAAGACCATCTGTGTGTAAAGACCAGCAGATGGTGCTACACTAGCTCTTTCTCGCCTATAGAAAATCATGTCACTCTGCAGTAGAGTAGACCACATCACTCAGGTGAAAGCGGATGCAGGAATCTGACGGAACATGCTAGAATTGGGTCATTTAAAATGGTGATAGATGGTCGATACACATACTACAGTGTGATGTCTGACGTGTGGCTTTCAGTCTGTAGCTCGAAGCTCTCATGTTGTGATTATCCTCATGGTATTGCTCTTTGTCTTTTTTTAGACCACTATAAATATTCAGAGGCTCGAGTACAGAAGGACGGACATTACATCACCAGCCGTGGGCCAGGAACCAGCTTCGAGTTTGCCCTGACGATTGTAGAGGAACTTATGGGGGCTGAGATTGCAGCTCAAGTCAAGGCTCCTCTTGTTATGAAAGACTGACTGTAGCTGTGTTTTGCTTACATCCTGCAAAGCAGCACTGCCCGCTGTAGAAGTCTTGCACTACTGAGAACAGCTAATCCAATATAGCTGGCACAAAGAGTCAAAGTCACTAGTGACAAATCATTCTCCCAAGGGGACATAAGGAGGTTTCTGTTCTGACTGGTCTTCCTTTGGTTTGCAATGAAAAGCACCCATTTGTTTTTTTAACAAAGAAATACAATATGGATTCACAGGCTATCCAAATTAGATACAATTTTCTTATTGTTTTTGCACAAATTGCTCATTATTTTGACAGCTTTTAATTGTTTCATTAAAACATTAATGTGACTAAACTGTGTTTTTGTCTTACTCTATGGTGAATTAATAATACCGAAGGTCACAGTGACTTGTTTTCACACATCTGCAGTTGTTGTTGTTGTCACCTAAATATAGGGCTGCTGCATCATGTAATGTATTGTGAGCCTCTGCTGCTCAGAACGCGGGAAGCAGAATCCGAATAGATTGGCAGATGGTCTAAGCCAATCAGAAGCCTCGGCCTGGCTGCGGTTGTATTCTAACTGACCAATGGCAGCTCGCCTCCAGCCAGAGGGGGGCGGGGCTCTGATGCAGCAGCGTGGTAGTTGTGTGTCAGAGCAACAGAATCAAGACAGAGAGGTGTCTTCACTCAGTCAGAGAGGAAGAGAAGGATTTCAGCAAAGGTAAGAGCATATATGTGCTTTCTCCACTGATTTTAAGTGTCGTGTGGGTTATCTACACTTTTATAAACGATTATGTTTCATCCGAAATGGGTTTAATGGCGTTAATTTTCCTCTAATTTACGTTGGCAAAGCAGTTAGTTAGTAAGAATGAGGTAACGTTCACTGACGCGACATGTTCACAGTGTGAAGATGCGTTCAGGAGCGAGTTACACACACACATTGAAATCAGAAGAACACCGTATCTTTCTAAAACGTTGAGAGAGCATCGCAGCAGATGTGACCCGACATGGAGACGTCAGATCCAGAAGCTCTCCATCCTCCTCAGCAGCAGCAGCAGCAGCAGTCAGGCTGTGCTGCATTCACTGACTGTAAACTATCACAGTGCGCCAGAGGCCATCAGTCCAAGACATCACCTTGACAACTACTAAAAGATGCTGCAAAACACGTGCATCTAACTATATAATCAAACTAGAACGTTTTTTGTGCATACATTGTATTAAAAAAAACACTTTAAATGTGATAATGTTGAAGTTAAGTTGGTATAGCTGTAATCATTTGAATGACTTGCCCTCATAAGACATGGACAGTTGTGCATTCACTGACTGTAGACTATCACAGTGTGCCAGAGGCCATCAGTCCAAGACATCACCTTGACAATGACTAAAAGATGCTGCAAAACACGTGCATCTAACTATATAATCAAACTAGAATGATTTTTTGTGCATAGATTGTATTAAAAAACACATGAAATGTCATAATGTTGAAGTTAAGGCCACGTTGGTATAGCTTTTTTAAAAATGACTTGCTCCAACACACACTTTTCTCTCCTTTATTAGGACCATTTGTTTTTATAAAAGTACATACTGGAGGGGATCTACTCCCAGCACCACAAACAATTTTTGAGAATGTGCATGTTTTCCTCTCCTCACATTGGTATAGCTGTCATTACTGTCCTCATAAGACATGGACAGTTGTGTTTCTCATTAATCTAAGCAGAGCAGAACAGTAGACGTTTCCATTGTAGAGATTTCCATTGACGTGATGCCAGTCAAGAGTATGCTCTCATTTTGCATTTGAGCACTTATAACAGGAAGTACCAGAGGTGTTGCTGTCGTCGCTTCGTTGACATTACACAGACAGGAAGTCACAAGTTTCATTTCTGGTAGACTTCCATTTTCAATTGCTGGGAAACCGCCTCTTTTAGTCATTCTTTGCAAAGCAAGTCAGGGGTCATCCAAATAGGGTGACTAGATCCCAGCAAACCAAATGTGGGACAAAGAATATGTTTGTGTGGGACACGTTACCAAGACTGAGAGGTAGTCTACAATTTTGATATGTCCATCTAACTTAAATAATAAACATTTCTATTCTATTCTGCCCCTTATTTTGTAACATCTCTGCTTTGCCCAAATGCATCCATATATTGGCACATCTCCTTTTGATCAACGCGTTTCTTGTGAGACTCGCATGAACTGTGTCGCTTCATTTCGTATCCCCCCTCGTGTGAAATTCAAAAATAACTGAGAAATTTCACAAAAAGCTTTTGAGCATCGCTTTCCACCTGCTTATAAATACGTATAAGTAGTTTCACAGTCTTTGTTGTGTCTGCTTTTTCCTTTTCTTTGTGGTAGTATCCATCATATTCGGCCTAAATCTGCACAGCTTGTGACTTTGCGGTGACTCGTAATTTTCCCCCGTTGGGCGTAGCGTGGCAAAGACGGTGACGGGTAAACCTGTACTTGACCCACGTGTGCACAGCTTGATTGACAGGAAACACAGCTTCGTGATGATAGCCTTCCCTGCTTTCTTCACAGCGTTTTGAAAATTAGAGCCAATGAAAATGTGGGACATTGTCTCAATATGTGGGACGTGGAACAATGGATAAAAATGCTGTGCAGTCCCTCGTAAAGTGGAACACCTGGTCACCCTACATCCAAATGAGAGGGCAACTCAAGTGGCTTTTTCATCCACCGTTGTAGAACCAAGTGAGCCAAAATAAGACTGCGAGGCTTTGTTCCCATTTTAGTGCATGAAGAGAGCATTGTTTACTGTTAAAATCGCATCACATCAAAATCCAAATCTTCAAAATCAAGAGTGTGTATGACTGTTACCTCTGGGTACTCTGCGAAAAAGGTTTAGGCTGGTTGTTTGCCCTATGACAGTCTTCAACATTTTAGATGGGGCTATGCCTGTCATGTTGAGGCAACATCACTACATTGTGTGCACAAGCTCATATGTTTTGTTTCTTAAGAACCAATCGATGCCATTCCCTGGAAGACAAACACCAACGCTCAGGCCTAAGTAGTGTCATGATGACATGTTTCATAGCTCAGTCTCATTAATGCTACGTTTCTCAGTTGGATATTTCTGGAACGCTAACATTTTGCGCTGTTGCACATAACATGTTAGAGTTATTCTGCTTGAGCAGCTGTAGAGTAAAGAGCTTGAGGCTTGACTCCCTATTTCTGGATGGGGCAGAGGAGGGA
>CAKALG010030812.1:0-11416 GCA_916700815.1 Helicolenus hilgendorfi | reverse complement strand
CAAACATTGACACCAAATATTTGACCAGAAATGAGAAAGTGTGCTCCGGGTGATTTACAAACGTCACATGCTCAGACTGTGTTGCGTTTCAAGCCGCAGGCGAAGTCTCTTTTTAGGTGGGATGATGCGTCAAACGTTGAGTGATGACTCGGTTTCGAAAGAAGATAGAGGGGGGAACTCAACACCCCGCTGATAAGAAAAGAGCAGGCAATTCATGTATCACATCCTCTTTTAATTTAATATGAGCTGTAGCTGCTCGAGCTCTCTCACTACACCACAATATACTGCTGCCTGTTGGTGGTCAATGTGTTGTGAAGGTTTTTTATGGGTTTATAGGCGTTTCTGATTTACTGCTGACTTACTTCCTCCCAACCTGACTCACAAGCTCCTCCAGCTCGTGTAGGCGCCATTCAATATGAGGATAATAAAGTTTGAGTTACAGTAGAGTGAGCATCGTGACCAACAGTTTCATTGAGCACAGCCCTGCTTCTACATCCACAGACATTTTTTCTGGGGGAACGAATGATGCTTGTTACTGTGGGTACGATTCAGCGCTATTACGTATGCATCATAAGCTAGTTTGATCTGCGTTAACCAGCGGGCTACCTCCGTGTTCTGAGAAATGAAGCCAATGCTGAAGAACTTGCATTCTCTCTAACAGCCAGCAGGGGGCGACTCCTCTGGTTGCAAAAAGAAGTCTGATTGTATAGAAGTCTATGAGAAAATGAGCCTACTTCTCACTTGATTTATTACCTCAGTAAACATTGTAAACATGAGTTTATGGTGTCAATCGCTAGTTTCAACTCTTCTTCAATACAGCATGATGTTCATTTAGTAAATTATGATCCCATTTAGAGTCAAATAGACCATAAAGCAGGGGATGCTTTAGGGCGGGGCTAACTTGTGATAGACAGGTCGCTACTACGGAGTTGTCCGTGTTTTCATCTTAGATCTTTCACAGTGTGTTTTCAGTTTTTGGTCGCCGAAAAACGTCTTATTCAGCGTTTAGTTGTACTTAGCTCCACCCTCTCGTGTCAATTCTGGTTGTAAAAAAACCAACATGGCGACAACCAATAACCAAGATGGCCAAAATGCCGACTGATGACCAAATGACTACGTCAACTTCTTATATACAGTCTATTGTCTCCACCAACAACAAGATACTTAAGATACTTTGCTCCTGAAGGCTTGTTTAACATAAAATGCTTTTGCAGTGTACTTATTTTGTCATTTTCATTATTTTAAAGTCACCAGAAAACAAAAGAAACAAAAGTCTCTGAAACTCAGTACCAGACCTCCTGCTATGGTTCTGAAATCCTCCCTATTTTTGAAGTCTCAAGGTGGCAGGTATGGCTTAGAGTGGTCGAAGACTAGAAAGCTATATAAATGCAGGTCCGTTTACCACTTAGCTGTTTTCGCTGTAAGCCACATTCTGTCCGTTTCTACTATCAAAATCACTTTTTAAAGACATTCTTTCAGAGTATTAGGAGTGCCACTTAGTGAGCCGGACCCTGCAAATACCTGACGTGGTCTGTGTCTAACAGTATTGCAATAAAGCAATAAAGGGGGCTGGGGGAGCAGGCTGGTTATCAGGTCTGGAATCCAGCTCATGTGTGACAGATAAAAGGGCCAGTGAGGGCAGCCCAGCCATGTGTGATAAGGGCGGCTATACTTCCTGTGATAAGGAACGACCGGCCGCACCTCTGCCCGGTCAACAGAACTACACACCACATGTCCTCCCGTCTGCAGCGATCAGGAAGTGGCTGCTTCACAATCAGCAGTACTTCATTATTGGTTTGTACTTTTGATGCATTGAGGAGTGTTTCACAGAACGGGCTGAAGCTCCTGACAGGACGACAGCAATGACACATATAGTGCAGAAACATATAGTTGGCTCGGTTTCACATCATAATTTAACATCTCTGGATTGTTTTAAATGATTGTTTAGCATGTTTAAGGCTTTACTTGATCTATTTGACCTTTTATTGACCTCATAATTCATTAATTAAATTAACTTTGTAATTGTCTTTGCCACCGTTTTACTTCTACCTTCATGTTGAAAAGGTTTCTGCACTTGTTACAAACAGAAAGAAATGTAAAAACACCTATGGATTTATGGATTTGAGGTGAGAATACACATACAGTATGTGCTATAAATGCATAAGGATGATATATTTTTCTGGATTTATCATAATATGTGCTTGACAACTTTCAATTCTGTGGCGTTTTGTGTTAGTATTTCAATGTATTTCTGATTTAAATGGGGTGCTATGATGAGGAACTGATCAAAAGTGTGTGATGGGATATTCATTTGGATGTTTTTATAGTAAACAAACAAGTATATTCTGACAAATTAAGGTGAATTTTGGGACATTTTAGTTACATACAACATTGCAAAGATAATTTAATTTAGTCTTTCATTCATATTTTCGCTTCACTGTGAGGATGTAAAAGGGAGAAAGAGAGTGGTGGGGTGAAGAGAGTTCATTCACAACTATTGACCCTGAAGGCTCCCGAGGGGACGTTTGATTGACTTTCTGTCAATCAGAGGCCGTTAAATGGAGCGCTCCCATGTCGGTCCGGACCCAGGCTGCTGCTGGTGTGAGGATAACCTCCCATCAGGGTTCTTATAGTCAACTAAAACTGAAACTAAAAGGAGAATAAGCAGTTAAAAATAACGTATTTTACTTACTTATTTTCGCCCTACAATGACATTTTCCATTAACCCAAACTAGGTGGTTTTCTTGCTAACTGCTGATGTTTGCGTGGCGTACAAATGACATGCAAAAAGGCTAAAATGCTTACTCATGACACGCAGAATGTCCGTGTAATGTCTTGGTATTTAAACGTCTTCCTGTGAGACCGGGTTGCCCCTACGCTAAAGTGTTTTTAAAACGTTGCCCCACTTTCAAACAGTAAAGTCATTTTTTGTTTATGCAGAGATTAACTTGAGGTCATTTGAAGTATCTCAGACGGATGATTCTTGGAAACTGGATGTTTTTGTGTTAACATAATTCTACAACACATAACAGAGAAAGACTACAGGCTATTTAAACTAACCACAAATAGCATCAGGAAACGTTACAGCCTCGTCATGTGTAGTGGTAAATATACCAGCATGTTTAGACTAGGGAAGCCCTCAGAGAACAGTCTTTCTAGTGTTCACTATGCAAATATCCTCCAAATGACATGCAAAAAACGGCGTACACATGACACGCGAAATGCAATATCGTAGTATTTGTACGCCTTCTTGTGAGAATCGGGTTGGAGTCTAAAAAACCTAAATGGGAGCAATGCAAAGACTCAACTTCAAAGCATTATTTGTGCCTTTATGGACAAAGAAATTGGGATACTGTGATAAACAACTGGAAATGTTCAGGGCCCGGTTGTGTTGCAGCTCCAACAATGTTCCTAGAGGCTGGCCGTCATCCTCGAGTAGCCGTCTACAGCCCCCTTCATCTCTACCCGTTCTGAAAATAAGCTAATTGGTTCTAAACCTCTTACAACGACTGAAGCCAAACAAGACCTTCTGTAATGCTTCATATCCTCTTATACTGCGTTAGGCTTTGGATCAAATGTAAGTGAGGAGGGGCTTTCTAACGCTGATCGACATCCGTCAACTGTAGTCAACCAGGTAGTGTTCGTTGACATAAACTGTCAGATCTCAATGGTTAATCTTGTAATTGGATGGCCTGTGGTCCAGCTCCAGGGCACCAACCCAACTGAAGGATATTTGCATAGTGAACACTAGAAAGACTGTTCTCTGAGGGCTTCCCTAGTCTAAACATGCTGGTATATTTACCACTACACATGACGGGGCTGTAACGTTTCCTGATGCTATTTGTGGTTAGTTTAAATAGCCTGTAGTCTTTCTCTGTTATGTGTTGTAGAATTAGGTTAACAAGAAAACATCCAGTTTCTAAGAAGTATCCGTCTGAAATAACTTCAAATGACTGTTAATCTCTGCATAAACAAAAAAAATGACATTACTGTTTGAAAGTGGGCCACCTTTTTTAAAAACACTTTAGTGTAGGGGGCAACCCGGTCTCACAGGAAGACGTTTAAATACCACGATATTACACGGACATTGTGCGTGTCATGAGTACGCATTTTAGCCTTTTTGTGTGTCATTTGTAAAACATCCGCAGTTAGGTTTAGGCAAGAAAACCACTTAGTTAGGGTAAGGGAAAAAGTCATGGTTGGGCTTAAAATAGGTAAGTAAACTAAGTAAAATACGTACGAAAACAACATAACGCAACTATTGAAAACACGTTGCAAACGTTAATAAACAACATGTGACAATCGTCACTAATGTAACTTAGAAAACAATAGTCAACAATGGTCTCAAACACAGGTCTCCTGGTTAAATGTCTGGTGTTTATCGGACCTATGAATAAGAACCTAGGAATAAACTCTTTAGCGTGCACAGCAAAATAGTTTCAGATACAGTCGGTCATCAGACACAAAACCGAACTAGATGAACTATGTTATATATATAGATATATATATACTATGCTATATTTTTAATTAACCTTTAAAAAATCCGGCCTGGGTTTTAGTTTTAAAGCTAGAGTGAAGCTACTGGTATCATGTGAATCTACAAAATCTATCCAATCCATCGGTACCAACCACGTCATACTAGCCTGTCGGGAAGGAGGCTAAATAACGCTAAAAATGTGGGCAAAATTTTGGTGAGGAAAAACTGTCATGGTCATTTTCAAATGGTTACCTTGACCTCTGACCTCAAGATATGTGAATGAAAATGGGTTCTATGGGTACCCACGAGTCTGCCCTTTACAGACATGCCTACTTTATGATAATCACATGCAGTTTAGGGTATAAATGTGTTATTTTTGCCTATTCTAAAATAGTATTTTTGTGTTCTTTATACCATGACAGTTTCCCTAAAATTAGATTTAAAAAAATCACAATATATCACCTTGCTTAGAAAATCGCAATATAATGAAATATATTGAATCGCTACCCCTCCATCATGATACATATCGTATCGCCAGACTCTTACACAGCCCTAAGTACGAGTACTACGATGTCAAACTAAGCTGAACTGGTTACTCGAGACGGGAAAGTTCACTGAGTTCACTCGCCGGAGAGCTGAAAAGAATTTGAGTTGTCACTAACGGGCAGTGTGTACTGGGGAAAACACACTGAGTGAAGTGAATGAAAACTCTTAAGCTATTAAAATCTTGGTCATCCAGTCAGCTGATGAGCAGAGATAAGTAAAAAAAAAAAAAAAAAAAAGAAACAGGCAAACAATCCGGCTCCATTGTTTGGTCTCCAGATATAAACAGCTCGGGCCATTATATAAAGGCTCCGGATAGCAACCAGTGATGAGCTGCTCTGTAAAACACAGGAAACACTGTGAACAAGGATCTGTTCCACATGATGCGTGTGTGTGTCTGTGTGTGTGTTTGTGTGTGTGTGTATACACAGAGAGAGAGGGGGGGTTAAAAAATGCAAAGGAAGTTCATATGTGGACATTGAGTATGTAAACATATTCACTTTGTGTGTGCGTTTTATGTTACATCATATGTTACGCTAATGACCTCTGGATCCATAGAATAATACGTTTATAACCCCGTTTATAAAGCTCTGAAACTCCGTTATTTCCAACGGCTTGAGCGAGAATCAAGCCGATTTTGGGGCCGATTCCCTCCGCCCGACAATCGTCAGCAAAGCCCTGATAGTTTGATGGTTCTAAAGATTATCTTTCCAGATATTCCTCAGTGTGAGGTACGTTAAGAGTGTTTTTTACATCCCCGGAGGCCCATCCTGACTGCGCCGATCTCAAATCGTAAATAATAAACATGTTCAATATTTACTACCGGATATCCTGTTGTATGTGGGGAACCGCGAGGACAGACGATGACGTAGTCACGTGGGAAAGACGGACTGAAGAAGGAAGGACGACAACTGCCATCATTGCGGCCGCGGCTAATACATGAGCTAATGCTAAATGTGAAGCATAAAGTAGTAGTAAGATGGACGTCAGTAATGGAGGACCAACTTGTTGATTTGTGGCAACAATGCATATTTATTTGATGTGTCTCCATGACTTCATCCATCCTTCATGAATTTTCAGTACAAAGTAGCGCAAAAACGAACTAGCTAACTAGCTAACTAACTAACTGACATCGCTAACTCTTCCTGCCCGTTGTGATTTTTTAGTTTGGACTCTTGTTGTTCATGAATGAATCTGTTAGTGTGTGATGTGCCGTTTTGGCCAAATTGTTTCTCACCACACACTACAGGAAGAACACTGTTAAATTGAACATAACATGTCGTTATGTGTCTCATATTTTCAACATCTGTTTAGATTTGAAGAATCTTTCAGTGTGGGCCGGCCTTAATGTAAAAGCATAAGACCAAGAGCGGTGACGCTGGTAGAGAAGCATCTTCTACAGTATCTATAATTTATTACAAGTTATTCTGCTAATTATGCATTATGTTTCCAGTGTCCCGAAAGTCCACACCTGTCAAGTTTATTATAGTCTCAATATCAACTGCTGCTAATGCAGAAATATATCCGTGTGAGGAACAGAACAGTCCTGCTGAGGGAACATGCAGACCTGCTAACTCCTCACTGCTGTGTTTGCCAGTCGATGAGCGCTTTTTGTTCGGGGATGGATTATATTTCGTTGCTACGTTGACCTTAGCTGAATGTCACCGGGCATCTCCTGTCCGATACTGACTGTGCACATGCTGACCCTGCAGCAGTACACACCGGATCAATACATCCTCTATGCTCGTGTTGTGGCTCTACAGGCTGTGTGTGTGTGTGTGTGCAAGAGAGATCCTGTACTACTATAAAAAAGTAATAAACGTCCTCAGAAGGACGTGACAAAGAGGCACATCCTCCAAATTGAGGATATGACGGGTGAGGTTATAGTTTAGTTCAGGACACGTAGTCATCAAAAGGCCCTCACAAACAATACGCATGTGTGTGTGTCATCACATCGCCTGCTGATAGCGAAGCTGACACATCAAGCCGATTTGTCCACTGAGCAGGTGAGGCCTTTAAAATGTGCATTCAATCTCCATCATCAGAAAAAAAAAAAGGTCCACTACAGACGTACAACTAAACCCCTCGAGGTTGTGAAATAACCTGTGACATACTCCGAGGGAAAAGCTACACGGCTGCACCTTTTTAACGGGACACAAAGGGTATAAAGGTGTGTCTCTTATTTCCTGACCCAGCCCTCATATCAGGCTGATAAGAAAGCCGCAACACACAAACTAGCAGATAACTGCACAATGATTCAACTTCATCCGGTAATAACGCAATAAACTATTTTGTATGACGCAGCATGGCAGCACCAAAAGGTTACTATCAAATCTTCCAGAGAATAGCACGTAGAGGAATGTTGTTGAGGTTTGCTCGGGCTGTCCTCGACCAAAGAAATACACAGTCTACTAACACTCACAGGATTCTGCCGACTAATCGATTTGTTGATTTAATCGACAGATCTGTAAAACTGAGTTTCTCCATAAAGAATCACACAAAAGCACCACTTTAAATGAGATTGGGAAAATAAATACAATTATATAAAAAAAAATAAGACTAACAGTTTTCAGTGATAATTATTTCCCTCTATTAATGACTGTCACACAATGAATAGTCTTTATTTTCTGTGTATGCATAATATTTAGTCCTGGGTTTTGTTAGCATAATGGGACTTCTATAGTTTTAATGGTCACAAACGTCTAATGGGCAACTCTGGTATTAAGATAATACTGGCTTATTTTTGTTCTTTTTCTTTTGTTTTTGTAATAATTGACCTATAATGCAGTATAAAAGGGTGTAAGCTGCTTAAAAATCCCCTCTTAAATCCTACTTTTTCAAGCCATCAGGACCAACCCTCTCCTTCCACACTGTCTACCTACATTTATGTACTCGTCTAACACTAAACTGTTTGGATAAAACTTGTGTTAGCTCGTCACAAATAGACAGAGAAAACATTTTAGCGTTCTAAAATATAAACTTGAAATGTCAGCCCTTTAGAACCACTACACTACACTACACTACACTAATAGCATCCTCAATAGAGACCAGAATGCAATGCAGCTCCAACACATGTTGCATTTAAGGCAGGGCTGCACAATTAATCGTAATTTTGTCAAAATGGCCCACGGCAATCTTCAAATTGCAGGAGCCACAATATTTGTTTATGGTGAAATGTGGGTCAAAATACTACATTTTAAATTAAATAAATAATGCAATTGTAGTGACTACTATCAATTAAAAAGCCGCTAAGAGGCTAAAATAGGCTCTTTTATATAGTTGTAATGGTCACAAACATTTGAGGGATCTGTGGGAAGATATTTTTCTTTCCATGGCAATCTTCAAATCGCCAGAGCCGCAATATTTGTTTATGGTGAAATATGTGTCAAAATACCATTTTCAATTACATAATGCCATTGTAGTGATCAATTAAAAAGCCGCTATGAGGCTAAAATAGGCTCTTTTTATATTTAGTCCTGGGTATTGTTAGCATAATGTGACGTTTATGTAGTTTTGAGGGATCTATGGGAAGATATTTCTCTTTTACCAAATTGAAAAAAAAGTCTTTATTATAACTAAGACAAAAGGAATAATAATGGGACTTTTATATAGTTTTAATGGTCTCAGACGTTTAAGGGATCTATGGGAAGATATTTTTCTTTTACCGAATTATAAAAAGAAGAAAAAAAAACCTTTATTATAACAAAGACAAAAAGCTTTTGTTTTGTTAACGGAAGTCAATCAACCGTCACGTCGTGGGCGTGGTCCTCTCTGAACACCACGACATGAGAGAATAACCACACTGCAAACTGGTATCTCTGTGGCTTCAGCCCCTCTTCCTCCAGTCCCCTGTCTGTCTGTCTGTCTGTCTCTCTGTCTGTCTGTCCTGGTGCTGCAGAGTGCGGCCATCAGGCATGAATGGAGACGCGCTGAAGGTTAGAGTTCTTTTATGAATGAGCTGCTGCGTCGCGTCACGTCATCACGTCACTGCAGCTCAAACATCCCTCCGGTGCCCTTCGCCCTTCCACCAACACCACAGATCTGCAAGGCAATCATTCCTACCGAGCACAGTCTGACACACACGAGCTGTCGATATAGGCTAATGGAGTTGTAAAAAAACAACAAAAAAACAACAACAACTGGGAGCCAATACTTTAGATGATTCTGGCACACTCAGATGTCTGTATGAGCATTTTCATTTCAGATTGTTTTTTGGCAACGATTCGTCTGCATACCAGTTTTTTTTGCTTTGCTTCCGTGTTCATACTCCTGCCAACACCAAACATAACTTAAATAAATAAATAAATATCTTTAAATGTAGCAAAAATATTAAAAATTAATTTGCCATTAATTAATTAATAATTGAATCCTTTATCTATTTGTGTTTCTGTTTAATTTTCCCTTTTATTTATTTGTGTATTTATTTTTATAAATATTTAAAATGTACTAATTTATTTTTGCATTTATTTATTTTTGCATTTATTTTTTATTCATTTTTGGAAGTATTTATTTATTTACTGTATATTTGTATTGTGGTGGTATCGTTCCTATGAAGAGGGTAGTTTGGTTTATTTACTACAATGAGGGCTTTTTATAGTTTATTAATTAATTTATTTATTGTGTTTAGTTGAATTATGCTACTTATTTTGTACTGTAATTACCTTGTGCCTTTTCTATCTTTTTTCTTTTCTTAAAGCTGACTCAGAATTCCAATGTACTTATTATAGGTGCAAATGGCAAATACAACTCTTGAATCTTGAACAACAGCCACATAAAAAAGAGGCTATGTAAGCCATAAGCCTATAAGCCACCTGTCTGTATTTAATGCAGATTAAGACACAGTTCCTTCCGCGTAAAGCTAATTTTAAAGCTTCCAGTGCTTCCATGTATATTGGTAGAAATTCAATTTTTTTATTCTTATTTTATTCTAACGTTTTTATCTATTCTTCTGCTATTATACTGCTTACTTGCACCAACAAAACCAAAGCAAATTCCTAGTGTATACCTCTTGCACTTGGCAATAAACCCGATTCTGATTCTGATATAGGCCTATGGGGGTTGCTGTTTTAAACAGGTCTAGTTAAGGCCTGCACATTATAAGCTACAGCTCCATTACAGCACGATCCACAATGTCTTGTCATGAAACGAGTCCATGTAGCTCCACTCAAAGACACACAGATGCGTATTTTTTCCCTTTCAAAGTCGTCGTTCACGATCTGTATTTTTTTTTTTTTATGAATGGAGCTCGGTTGGCTATATGCAAATGAGGGCGATTGAGAAAGAGATGGCGGATGGGGCATATCGGATATCTCATATCCTGTGAGACTTCCCCCTTTTCGGTTGGAAGCAAACACACACAGATGTGGCCAAATAACGACGCCAAATCACCTCTCAACGCTTTTTCTTTCTTATTTACACTAAAAAAGCGCACAAACAAAAGGTGCGTGTATTTATTTATAAGAGGTGTAATAACTTCTGGGCGTGTTTGAGTTTCTAAGTCTCGCTGCAACAGGGCCTTGCTCTCTCTCTCTCTCTTTCTCTCTCTCTCTCTCTCTTCAGATCCTTTCAGAAAATGTTTCCGATCCACCCACGCTTTATTCCCCTCCTCCTCCTCCTCCTCTTCTTCTTCTTTCTCGAGACTAGTCTACACCGAAAATCTGCCTGCTGAAAAAAAAAGCCCTCTTCTTACAGCTCTGTCAATGCATTACTCCACAGCAAGCATTAAGCATATGAATACCATAAAATACATGCAAAAACATAACATGGAAAGCAGCTTTTTGTGTGCACATTCCACCAAGTTGCCACCTCCAACTCCAAGAAAAAGCAGAGAGTAGAAAGAGAGAGAGAGAGAAACCTTTGAAGCCACAGTTTACTTACTCGTTTGGGTGTGTTTCTTCTATCATTTTCTCTCGCTTCACCTCAGGTAATGTACCAAGGCGGTTGCATACTTTTCGCTCGTCATCGTCATTCTTTCACCTCCGATATTCTGTCTCCAATTCCGCATAAAGCATAAATCCCCCCTGAAGCCTTTGTGTGCGGAGTGTCTGCTCTCTGGCTCTTCTTTTTCCTGCACTTTTCCAACCTCGAAGCAGCTTGCTTCTGGATCACAAATGCTCCTTTTTCCAAGAACTTTACCAGCCTCCAGTAGGTAGCCTATACAGACTGTTTAGTAGCCGAATCCAGCTCTTCTTCTCTTTGCTTCTTCTCTCCAAACACACACACACACACAAGGCACACAACACTCTCCGTTTTTAAGTCCTAAGGCGCATGTTTTTTCACCGACGACTCCGGTTCCAGTTGTGCGTAAAAAGCGCGTCGTCGCTGTTTGTTACCGAGGGGTGGCCCCGCTAGAGCCCCATCTCTCTCTACTCCATGTTGGATTGCAGGCAGCCGAGC
>CAKALG010030807.1:0-21388 GCA_916700815.1 Helicolenus hilgendorfi | reverse complement strand
TAAACAGACCGGTTAAGAAGGCCAGCTCCGTCCTGGGATGCACCCGTGACCCGGTAGAAGTGGCGGGAGACAGGAGAATGATGGCTAAGCTATCATCCCTGATGGAGAACAGGTTCCACCTCATACATGACACTCTGACAGCACTGGGTAGCTCCTTCAGTGACAGGCTGCTTTACCCGCGATGTGTGAAGGAGAGATACTGCTGGTCCTTCCTTCCTGCTGCTGTCAGACTGTACAACCAACACTGCACCCTGTAGACTGCACATGCCAAAAACTGAAAACTCATTAATTCACTAATTGATGTGCAATATCCATACTGTGCAATATTAACATTACATATTTCGTGTACAATAATGTAAACTTAATCATTCACCATCCATTCAGTCTGTTTGCTACTATATTTTTAACTTCTATATTTTAAATATATATTTAGGCCTGTCAATTGATTCAAATATTAAATAGCAAATTAATCACACATTTTTTTATCTGGTCAAAATGTAAAGGGAGATTTTTCAAGTAATTAATACTCTTACCAACATGGGAGTGGACAAATATGCTGCTTTATGCAAATGTAGGTATACATTTATTAATGGAAATCATTTAACAACACAAAACCATGACAAATATTGTCCAGAATCCCTCACAGGTACTGCATTTAGCATAAAAAATATGCTCAAATCATAACATGGCAAACTCAAGTCCAACAGGCAACAACAGCTGTCAGTGTCAGTGTGCTGACTTGACTATGACTTGCCCCAAAATTGCATGTGATTATCATAAAGTGGGCATGTCTGTAAAGGGGAGACTCGTGGGTACCCATAGAACCCATTTTCATTCACATATCTTGAGGTCAGAGGTCAAGGGATGTTGTCAATGCCCGTTTTTCCTCGCCAAATTTGAATAGGTTCAATATGTTTTGTAGTTTCATATGATACCAATATCTTCACTGTAGCTTTAAAACTGAGCCCGCTACAACCTAAAAATCGCAAGTTGCGTTAATGCGTTAAAGAAATTAGTGTTGTTAAAAGTAATTTGCATCAACATGTTATTATCGCGTTAACTCTGACAGCCCATAATTTATATATTTTTTACTGTTAACTTATTTATTATATCTTTATTGTTTTTTACTGATACCTCGTGTTGTTTAAACTGTCCCCTTTGCTGCTGTAATGCTGCAAATTTACCCGTTGTGGTACTAATAAAGGATTATCTTATATGTTATCTTATCTTGGTCTCAACCAACTCCTGTGAAAACACAGTGGGTTAATCAGAGCTTTTCTTGCTGAAAACAGCTGCCTGTTGCTGCTGTATATGGGATTGATGACAGCAGTAAAACTGAACCATGAAGTAAATGTATCAAGCAAAAGAAAGAGGCTAAAAAGCTGTGTAGAGCTGCAGGGGAACTATTTACCTCAACCAAAGTAACCGCGGTTAATAAAAAGAACTTTAGCCAACCCCCTAACCTTAATCCAAATAAGAGTCAAAAACCAACCCCCCATGGATGTACCTGTGATTCAGAGACATGTGTTGTGCGTATTAGTATGTTGTGTCCTGCATGTCCTTGGTTTTGTTGCTGTCTGTATTCTGTTGTTTGTTCTATGTTTTGTTCCACAATCACTTTGTGGCCAGGAGGACTCTAATGAACCACTGAACACAGTCTGGTTAGTCCAACCTCATTTTACATTCTGGTGAGGTTCTCTTAACTCAATTCTGATTATATAAATACATATATTTATATTGTGCATCAGACATTTCTTCTGGTTGCACCGTGACTCACCTGGTGACCTCAGTCTGTCTGAATATTATTACACAGCTACAAAAATCAGGTCACAGTTTTCCAAATATAGCCCTCTGGAATGAGTCTCTTAATGCATCGAATTCACTAACTGGAACAAAGTGCTGCAGCATTAAAAAACAAACTTGTTTTCTACGAGAATAGATATTAAATGATCTTTTCATTACACAGTCTCAGTTTGGAATCAAAAGGTTGAAAGTTGATCTAATCTGTTTGGATGAATGCAGGAACTTAAAGGGCTTTCTGATGTCTGGTGCTCTCGTAGAACGAACAGTTCTGTTCAGAAATAATCAGATTTATGCATTGAAGGCATAGTTAAAGTGGTTAGAGGTCAAAAAGATGTATTTTTTAGTTTGTTGTTTCTTAATCCAAGCCGCCATCCAACCATCCAACCATCTCCACCTCCCGTGGAGTTGCTGAGTCTCCTGCAGACCTGATTGAGTCTCCACCCTCTATCTGCTGCATCTTTACAAACCATCTATCACTGGAGCATAGCAAACATGAATAGAAATGGTATATTTTTCAACCTAAGTTTTTAAAGATTTGACATTTTTCAAAGAATATTGGATCATTTGTTCTATCTTGGACATCTAATTGTTGAAGTCTAAAACAAGCCAAAGCATTTTGGGAAAAAAAAAGGTTATCTGCCTTCTTGGCAAGAGTAAGTTGAGAAGATCCCTCTCATATCTGTCCATTAAAAATGAAGCTAACCAGCAGCCAATTAGCTTAGCTTAGCATAAGGATTGGAAGCAGGGAACAGTCTAGCTCTGTCCAAAGGTAAAAAATCTGCCTACCAGCACTTCTAAATCTCAATACTAACAATAAATAAATATGTTATAGCAACACATTCTCACTCTCATCTCGTCAAAGCTTGGTCAGTGCCCCTCGCCGTCTGATACCAACGCACGGGGTACCCCTTCTGCGTTACTTTTGGACGTGTCATGGATGGCGTGTCAATATACGCTCGTTACATGTATAGTGTCCTTTCAAAATAAACTTTGTTTTAACAGGAAGTTAGGTTTAGACAACACAACCACTTAGTTAAGATTAGGAAGCGGTTGTGGTTGACGTTAACTTCACTGACTAGTGACTCACGTGAGTCAACGAGTCACTAACTCCTGATGTGACAAAATAAGTCAACGTTATTTTAGTTTCACACGGGACACAAACAGCGCCCCCCTGGTTGAAAGTCTTGTGTTTGTTTGACCCATCCGCCTACACCACACAAAAACAATGATTGTGGTTTTATGGGGGGTTGCTGTATGTTCTGGTCTCACCAGCAGCTGTAGCCTTATATAATCTAAATCCCAGCAAGAAAGCAAAAAAGCTTTTTACCCGAACTGTTGAACTTTTCCTTTCAGTCTGACTTTATATTTTAATCCTCGGTAAAAAAAAAATTATGAAATTTGCAGAAAATACACACACACATTATCCTGGAATTATTTTACAGCATAGAGGTTACCCTGATGGCTTTTAAATACATTTAAAGCAGCAGCTTAGGTTTCCTTTCCTTTTAGGAGTAGGCAGCATTAATTCATTAAATTCAGAAACAGTATACAGTTAGTATACCAAAAAGCCATAATTTGTAAAACGTATTTCTTGCCTTTAAAACGAAAGGATTTTTATGCCAGGCTTTTTATCTCCTCTGCAGACTCTCTTATTTTTACTACATCTTTCTTTTCATTCACACCCATTCAGAAAGAAGAAAAATCAGTGTGGTTAAACACGACGACAACTTCAGCGAATACACTTCCTATTTTTATCCCTCGACAAACAATCTGAGCTTGGAATGAAAAAAGACAACACAGTCTAATCTGTTGGAATCAAAACAAGCCTTTAAAACCTCTTTGGTGTCTGCTGCTCTAATCTCTGAACTGGTCAGTGAAAAGTGCACACAGTTCAGATCAGGATTTAAAGCCTCTCAGTAGATTGGCAGGGGAGAAGAAATTGAATGTTTTCTGGTGCTTAAACACAATTCAATTCAACAGGGAACAGCATTAGGGTTACGTAATGTCTCCCCCGAGGGACTCTTATGGATCAGGGATGCATATAGAAAATGTGATCTCACTCGGCCAGTGATGTAAGATTACTTCTTGCTATTACGGAGCCAACTGTAATAGCAAGAAGCAACAACCCGTGATGGGCTGAGTCAGCGGCTTGATCATATGATGGGAGCAGAGCATTCTGGGAGCTGAGCCATTTCCAGTTTCGTGGTGGGGTTTTGACAGTGTGCGCCAAAACGGGAAACAGATGTGGCCTCACAGAGGTTGAAAGAAGGAAGAGAACAGGAATTTACCGTCAAACTGGCCTCAGTTTGCTTTCCAGGTTACACAATGAAGAGTAGAAAATCAATCACAACATTAAGATAATGGCTGCCACTGCGCGCATCAGATCATTTGGATTATAGAAATGCTTTCTCAGCCTATATAGAGATATTAATAGATTTTAACACTGCAGATAAAAATAGAGCCATCAACCGCTTGGTAACCACCTTACTAAGGAATATTGGATTATAAATCTATCGCTGCCTGTAGGCGTTCCCCATTTCATCAAACCCAACATGCATTTACACACAGGTCATGATCTGCTGCCTGTTCACTGGTGCCGAGAGGGGGGTTGGGTCCCGGAAGATGAATCAATCGAGACACTATCGTCCATAAGTCTCATTATCTAAAGTGGCCATAGAGGAACCTGGAGGAAGAGTCTTAAAATGCACTCTGCTGCCTGGTGAGATCCAGTGAGCAGAATCTCTAGAGAAAAGAAAAGCATCCATCGATCAGATAGATAGTGAGCTGTCAGTGATGAGAGGCTGGCAGTCGCTCGCTTCTGCTGCACTTAACACACCAGAGATCTTAACCTAGCGGAGATCTTAGCACAGCAGCAGAGATTGCTCATGACCTTGAGAGGCGCTGAAGCTGCATTTTTATGAAATTCTCATCAATTCATGTTGTTGGAGGCACTGACTGCCTTTTACTGTTAGTAAAGCTTTTTGTAGCTTTGTTATCACACCTACACTTACAACGGGAAATACATGACAAGCATAACGTGACAACCATCGCTACGAAATGCTGCACCTTCATTCAGACGTGTAATACACTGACATGCTTTCTACCAGTAGAGAGGTGGGTCTATTATTTAGTGGTCTACCTCCGTGTCTGAAAAGTGAAGCCAATGCTGCAGTGCCCTAAACTTGCATTATTTCTAATAGCCAACAGGGGGCGACTCCTCTGTTTACAAAAATAAGTCTGATTATATAGAAGTCTATGAAAAAATGAGCCTACTTTTCACTTGATTTATTGCCTCAGTAAACATTGTAAACATGAGTTTATGGTCCCAATCGCTAGTTTCAAGTCTTCTTCAATACAGCATGATGTTCATTTAGTAAATTATGGTCCCATTTAGAGTCAAATAGACAATAAAGTAGGGTATGCTTTAGGGCGTGGTTACCCTGTGATTGACAGGTCGCTACAATGGCGTTGTCCAGTCTGGGAGTTGTTTGTGTTTTCATCGTACAACTTTTACCCTTTTACAGTGTGTTTTCAGTTCATGAAAGTTTATTGTAACATTTTGGATGCCTAAAAATTCTTATTTTATTCAGCGTTCGTTTGTACTTAGCTCCACCCTCACGTGTCACTTCTGGTTGCAAAAAATGCCGAACTCAAGGCAGTCCTCAAAGCAGCATCTATATAGTGGATGATTACACCACAAAGACAGATATCTAAATAGAATATTTAAATTATATAAAAATCTGATTTTACACAGGTTTGAATTCTGCCACAGAACCAACACAGTGAAGTCAGCCATGCGAAAAACTCATCATATTGTTAATTAGCACGTCACGTAAAAGCATCTACTTATGGGCTCATTTTTGTTGAATTATGAGCAGTATTGTAGTAGCTCTGGTAGAAGTATAATCAGTACTAAAACTGAATCTGCTCCATTCAATCTGCTGTCATTGCTCATCCAGAACTCATTACATGTATGAGCAACCTGCTGCAACATAGCCATGTATCATTAGACATATGAGGTACACGGGACATTCTTATATTTAGATAAGTGACTACATGCTAGACTGCTGCAGTATGACTATAGGAGTCACACGATATGTTCATATATACACACAGACACACTCACGGCATGAGGAAGTACGCATTCATCAAAAACCAGACGACGCTGTAGAAAAAAATAAATATAATATAAAGATCTATTTTGGCTCTGTCGTGGGAAATTTATTTGAATAAGTTAGCACTCATGATTAAGTCGGATGTGTCGTGTTCATGCACTATTAATGTTAAAACTCTTCTTCTGAAATATGCAACGTGTTTGAATTTCAGTCTTCAATTGCTAATATGTTTATTCATAAATGTTCAAGGCAAAATCCACAATTGGTAGAAATGTGCAGGTGTCATCCAAGAATACTTAAATAAAGGCTTAAACAAAGGTGTTGTAATCTTGGAACCAACAGTGTCTGGAATGGAAAGACACAGATGTCTTCCTTTTTTTGATGTACTGTCTTTCCATTCCAACTGTCAGATTCCCCAATGTATTAAAACATAAAAATATGTACGGTAGGATATCATAATACACAAAACCCATCACATGTACTACCCTATACCCTATTTAATACCCTATACCATCCTATTTTTTTATGTTTTTTTCTACATGCATTTCAATTCATGCAGATAATAAAGTCGGTGTTTTACATAAGCTTAATAAGCCTGTACTCTGCATTATAAATAACACCTGTTCATATGTCATCCAGGAGTTTTGAAGGTGTAAAATGTTAGTTTTGTATTTATTGTCTGTACGGCTCAAAATGTTGATTAAAAAAGGATATGTTTGCTGATTTATGGAGATCATCTTATTATGAAATGTCAGTATCATGAGTCTCATATGAGCCAAAGTGAAGTTGTGATGTACTTTCTACAATACAAAAACAAAACTGGCAAAACAAATTAGTAGTATATAGACAGAATGTCAAGGAAACAGGGTTGAAAATCAACAATCGGTGGTGGAAGAAGTACTCAGATGTTTTACTTGTGTAAAAGTTGCAATACCACAGTGTAGAAATACTCTGTTACAAGTAAAAGTCCTGAATTCAAAATTGTACTCTAGTAAAAGTACAAAAGTATTAGCATCAAAATATACTTAAAGTACAAAAAGTAAAAGTTCTCATTATGCAGAATAATATCTATTATTGGATTATAATTATTGATGTATCAATGTGTTCATCACTTAAATATTGCAGTTCATTTTAATGACTTTATATACTGCTGGGTAGCTTAACCTATAATAATACATCACCATTTATTAGTTGATGATATTATATATTAAGAATTTCCTTCTGACATATAGCCTTGTGGAGTGGAAGTCTAAAGTAGTATCAAATGTAAATACTCCAGTAAAGTACAAGTACCTGAAGTAAATGTACTTACTAATTACTTTCCACCACTGTCAACAATATAAACTATGCAGTATTATACTTTACATGCCAGGAGGATTACACATTATCAGCAGGCTTTAACACAACGTTGCACCTCGCCAGTGCCATTTCATCTGGTTGAATATCATGTCATCAGTTTCCTCTTTTAAAGGAACAATTTTGCAGCTCCAAAGTAACATGAATAGACATGATTGCACCTTGGGAAAATGCTTGAGCGGAGTAAAAAGATAAAGCATTCCTTGGTTCCTACAGTAAGGTCTCAAAGTCCATCCATTAATCTACATTCAATACAGAATTATTCTTCAAAATGATTTAGTATAGACTTGAAAGCAGACTGCTTCAAGTATTTCCTCTTTCATATATTGATTCTTAAGAACTTGTTCATATGTTACAATGGTCTGATTTATAATACAAGTGATGTTGGGAGGTTGTGAGGTTAGGATAAGAATGTAGCTCAAGACGCATTCATTTTTAAAGCAGTGCCCCAGAATGCAACAGGGTTCTAAGTTCACTGCCAGCCTCTGTGAAGTTTTCAGACACAACTGTGTAATCTGACACCTGACATCATCTGTGTTCAGGGATCTTTGCTAGTTGAGTGAAACCAGATGTAATTCCCCTGCGTGGAAAAAACAGAAACTCCTCCCCAGACCTGCAGCTCCCGTTGTACTTCCTCAAAATCCAACCCATATAAACTCACACTCCGACCTACTTAGACAGTAGAGGAAGACGGTGTCGCACTCAGAGAACTTCACCAAACTTTGCCTTTTGGACTCAAGGTACAGTTTATTGTTTACTGAGGTTTTCTTTCAGTTTTGTGAATTCCTTCTCTTGAACAGGGTTAGTCTTATAGTTTGTATAAATCAGTCTAAAGGGATTCAATGGGAGTAAAGGGAGTAATAATAATGTGTTGCACTAAACTGAAACCAACTCTGTAACTGAAACAGAGTTCTCCTCATTACAGGCACTGCTTTTTTTTTAGTTTGACTCTTAAGACTTATTTCCTTTGAATGCAGGCTCAGATAAACTCATATAAGTATTTGTGTCAGCTAAGAAAGTAATTAGTGTTAATAGGATTAGGATTAGAGAATGATTTTGACCCAGTTGCACCCTAATAGAAAGAGTTTTGGAAGTCAGCTCTGTGCCTTAACTGGGAGCTGTTTTGACCTCTGCAGAGTTAATGTGGCGTACTCTGGAAAAATACAACGAGATATATGAAAACATATCATTCAAAGTAGTGTAAAACATTCATTTATTTCTAAAGCACAAAGAAACTACCACAAGGAGAATTCTTATGACTCATACAGCGACACAACACAGTGTACATATTGGGATTAACTATAAATTATTTGCATAGATCATAAGACCGTGCTATTTAAATTTCCGTCAACTCACCCAATGGTGAAGCCAGACTAGATATAATCAATGTGTGTGGGAGGCAGACAGTGTAAAGAAAGCAGCTCAGTTCACACAGCCTCAAAGTTAAAGGGAACCGTTTGTTTTCTGCTTTCAGTTTAGTCAACCTTAACAGGTCGCTGACCTTTACTGGAAACAATGGACACAAATGCAGATTAGAAGCAGAATCTAATAAAAACGAGAGAGAAAAAGGGAAACGCTAATGAATGACAGATGGCAAGAAAGCAGAGAGAAGCAAAGGTTGAGAAAAATGTGCAGACTGCTGTGAATTTCAAAGTCTGGAGTTGAAAAAGCACTGAGAAAGTGTCTGAATCCTTGATGAGAGAGCAAGTGAACTTTTCCAACACAACAACAAAAAAGTAGTTTTTTTTATTCTGTATCTGGTGTCTGGTACTCATATGTAAGCTGCTGACAGACGATATCCATTATCTTCAAATTTGATCATGTTTTTGGGAGAAAAAGTTGTTGTATGCCACTGATCTCTGGACAGGATGCAGCTCTTATCTCAATTGTCAGCTTTTGCTGGGTTTCCTTGAAATTCGAAACTAGCATGCTCATTGTCCTCGATGGCACGTGAGCAAAACAATCATGTGACAGTAAAACCAGTCTACAGAAACCCATACAATGTGATGTTTCACTTTATATCCTTTTATTTGTTGTAGTGGCTTTGACTCTTACACCTCTGTATTTGTTGCCCAGATGTTGCAGTGTATATGCTTGTTGTTGCTGGCGGCCTCAGCTCTGAGCCACCTCGATGAAGCCTCTCTGGACACCCAGTGGGAATCGTGGAAGATCACACACAGGAGAGAATACAATGGCCTGGTAAGTCTCTGCCAGTGTGTGCTGTGTATGAAAGGTCTGCCAAACACTCTAATCCCAGAAAAAAAGCTATTTGTTGCACATCACAATCATACCAATATCTCAAACCACTATGATTGCACTTCTTAAAACGTACATCTCTGTAACGGCAATGCTGTTGGTTTCATGACATTTATTATTCAAGTCACTTATGACTTGCTTTGGGATGTTTGCCTCAACTGGAGAAAATTGCACAACTTGATGCCTGACAGTGAAAAGAAAAGGTCAGAGACAAAGAAAAGTACAAATTTATAAGCTGCATACTTCAATGACTCTGTGTACTCTTGTGGTGACTTCTCGTATTTTATTAACAGACCACGTCTTAACTCAAGTTGGGATTTGCAGAGTTGCAAATTCCTGAAGGATTGCACCTCTTTTTATAGAAGTTCAATCAAAAGTAAGAGCCAAGAAAGGGGGCGCAGTAGAGTGACAGAGGGAAACATCAGACTGACATTAATGGGAGAGGATGTCAAATTTTCATTGTCACTGGAGTCTACTTTGTTCTAGAGAAAAAGCGAACCATAGTTGAGTTTAATGAACAATTTCCCTTTTCAATGCTAACCTTCAAAGTCTTTCATCAGAACATTTATTTTGAAAGTGTCAGTAACTTTACCCCCTTAGCTGTGTCTGTATGTACAAATGTATAGATGTGCATTTATTCAGCTCTTCTTTCTGTCTTTTGGCTTTTTGTGTTCCCTCTTATCTATTTTTTTTCTCTTTGTGCTTCAGTAAATTGCTCAACATGTTTGACTCACTGTCTGTTTACAGCTGACTCGATTTAACGGCCAGTCAGTTCTTCTCTCTCTCTGCTGCTGACGTCGGTCTGGTGGATATTTATTCGAGAGGATGCAGCTCTGTTGAGAGAACATTCAACAAAGCAGATCCTTCTCATAGGACTTTTAAGTTGTACTAAATCTCAATTTGACTGGCTTTGTTGTTCTGTTGGTAGTCGCATGTTTGTGGTATAATCTTGTCGTTAAATGATTCAAATAGCTCATTATTCCTTTTTTATTTCAAAGATGAAAATGGAGTTTGGTGGTTTACTGTTGACTGTAAAATCATTTAGTAAAGTATTCTAAAAGATTTTCTGCTGCCAGTCCACCAAGATTAAGATTGTTGAAGTGTAGATACATCTATTTGTGGTGTCTAAGTGGATAATATTATATCATCAGCATATAGACAGATTTTTGTGATTATTAGTACCAACTGGGACATCTGACATGTTTATGTTTTGGTGTATTGCAGAGGCAATAGGTTAGAAATTAGCTTAGAGCCATAGACACCCTTGTCAAGTTCCTTTTGTTATCATGGCAGCTGGATTCTTGCAATGTAACAAGATCACGCATGAGATCACATAAAAATCCATCTAGTCCGGTTTTCAAGTAATTCAAATTGTATCTGAACTACAGTGGTTCAGGCCAATCAGCGTACTGTGAGAAGCTACTGGCATGGTTTAGGTATGTATGATGCAACACAGAGAGGCAATTCATTCTAAACAACAATGACGGCTACTGAAGAGCTTAAATGCTGCACTAGCATCAGTTGTATCAGAACTAGAGAGTATTTCTCCATTGAAAGAAGAGCAAAGAATGTCACTGAAGGTTTTTCTCAATGGAAAAGATATTTTTGCTCTTCTCCTGACTGGCTTCAGCAAGAGTTTGATTGACAGATGGTTCATCCAATCACCTGCCAAGTGTTTTTGAAAGTACCTGCCCTTTTCCAAACAATTTCCAATGACGGCTTCTCAGATGATTCAGTGTAGCAAACTATCTGGTTCATCAGGTTAAATGTACCCTAATAAATAGGTGAATTAGAGTTGATGAATCCTGTCTCCAATAAACTCAATTTATATACTAGAGGCCTATTACTAATTTGTTTTCCCAATTACTTTTTGCAAAGAAACATAATTGCAGCCAGAATTATTTCCCCTGACGTCTTATGGAGGTGATTGGAGATGATATGAGGCATACAAAGTGCAGGGGTTCAATGCCAGAGACCGGGGTTTGCAAACTGCAAATCCATTACGGAAGAGATGGTTCTAACTCTGTAATGTTTCCTTATTGTTATGTTCTGCTCTGGTTGAGATCTAATTTATAAGAGAGTTTAAATCCCCACTAGTACGATTAGAATAGTAAAACTAATGACAATGTCAATCGTCATCTGTGCTCAAAGCATTTATGATAACAAACCAGGTCACTGTTTTTAAAAAACTAATCTTTCTGGTTTGCGTTTTGTGAGGAAGAAAAAAGATGCCTGCCACATCACTAACTTCTGGTAATACAAGAGAAACATCCTATCTGTCAAAACAAGATGCAGTGCTGAGAGATGTGTGTACAATTTTTCCACTTCACACTGCAGATACTTCCTCTCTACAAGTTAGAGTGCTATCTAACATCATTAACTGTAAATCTTTAACACGTATGTTAAAAAATGCCATCGTGTTTTTCTTTTACCAGAAATGCAATAGGTTCTGTACTGCGGTAAACAATGTCAACTGGAAAAACAAGAAATGTTAGGCCGGCACCGGTTGCTCTACTTCTTTGTTTTGGCCCGGAGAAACAAGACAGATGGAGTTAGAGAACAGAGAACCAAAAGTAAAGCAGGACGTGCACAATGAGAATTTACAGTCACTTTATCTTTCTCATCCTTAGCCAGTAATTCAGAAAAGTTAATTTCCAAAAGGCTTTAGTAGACCCACTTTTGCCAAACCTACTTTTTTTTAGCTTGATTAAGGAGGTCATATTAAGTTTAACCAGGCAAATAAAGGCATTTTAACTGGGCTTATCAACTGAAATCACATGGACAAAAATGCCTCATCCTTGCTTGCTAATTTAGATGTTAATTGAGGTTAAATTAAAGGGGTCATATCGTGAAAAACTCACTTTTTCAGTGCTTAAGCACATATATTTGGGTATCTGGAGTGCCTATCAACCCACAAACTGTTAAAATAAGACAACCCAGTCAATCTAGATCTGCCTAGATCAGAAAACATGTGATTCAACAAGCCAATCAGAAATCAACGTAACACAACTATGGAAAACACAATACAATCGTCACTAAAATACACGTGTCACCACAGCACCGTTTCGCCATAAGCAGTCACGTTTCTCACGTTTCATACTACATTACTAACTCTTACCGTAGCATTTATACGTGGATGTGTTTACATTGCAGTCAGTACAGGATACATGACGTATAAATGACATGCGGAAATCAAGAAAGGCGTTCTTATTATTATTATATTATGTCATTTATACGCCTTTTCATGCGAACAAAGAATACACCGCCCACAGCTTGAGAACTACCTTTGCAAAGGTGCACCATATTTTTCTCGCAAGCCAATCACAGCAGACTTGGCTTTTTCAGGAGTGGGGCTTAAAGAGACAGGCGCTAAAACGGAACGTTTCAGACACAGGGTGAATACAGGTATATTCAGACAGACACTATGAGAAAAATATGTTTTTTGAGCATTAAAGCATGTAAACATGTTCTAGTAGAAACACAAAAGTATGAACCTGGAAATGAGCATGACTTGTGACCTTTAAGCCATTGGCTTTGATATTGTATTGTATTGCACACAGCAGTCAGCTGGTGTCATAAATTTCCAACAGTGGAAACTCCTCTCACCTCTGACTCTATATTTTACCCTCCTTTCTCAGTTTCCCTGTCACAAAATCCCCAGTCATCTTTTTTTTATGATTTTGTGCTAGCTCCTGGCTGCGAAGGAGGAAGAAAATGTGGTTTAGTTGGTGTTAAACCAGAGCAGACTACAGATGTACTTCTTGTTCGCTCACTGAGCATCTGTTACTGTATGCCTCCGCTCTTCACCTCTGGCTAGAGGTCACCACTCCACAGCTGTGGTCTGTGTTTGTTTGTGTCTGTGTGTGTGTGTGTGTGTGTGTGTGTGTGTGTGTGTGTGTGTGTGTGTGTGTGTGTGTGCACAGATGCATGTGTGCACTTTATCTACAGTGCTTAGAGAGTTCATGTACAGTATGAGAGCGTGTGTGCTTTGTTGTTTTTATCTGCATGTATTTACTTGAATGTATGTGTTCATGTAGTCATTATCTTGATATAATGTGTACAATGTGTGTGTCAGCAGAAAACACAGTGTAGCTCTCTCTCTTTTTCACTCGTGGTGATTTCAATCAGTATTCCTCCAGCAGTCCCTCTAATTCAACCCTCCTTGAACTGACATCACTGTAATAGAATCAAAGTCTCCTCGCATCATTTGCATTTTCCATTACTGGAATGGATATTAAGATAGAAATGATCATTATAGTTATGCTAATGGTTGTTAAGACCACGAATACTAAGTAGAGCATGGATGTTTTTTAGGTAACCAACCAAGCACTTGGCTGTATCTTATTCCCATATTGTGTTGGACGAAATGCAAATCAGTCTCTTACTTAATAGACACATATAGTGGTGGTGAGATGTAAATATTCAAAAAAATAAAGGATAAAGCAATATTTTAACGCAAATTACAGTTGCACTGGACAATTATGTTGCTGTATAAGATGTACTAGGGAACATTGTTATGTGGACGTGCACTGGTTTAATTGGCCTAATTAATGAAATGTGGCTGTAACACAGACAAGCTTCCTTCCTTTGCTAATTAAAACATAAATTTGCCCTATTTGCTCAGATTAATTTCTTGGAGCTGTCAGGTGTTAACACAGGAATATTGAAATATAGGTGATTGAAGAATCTGCATATGTTATGACCTCCTTATGAAAGCTCAGGTGAAATAAAAGGTTATTTTACTGTGACCCTGTTGAGGGATTTTATATTTTTAGACGTAATAAATGTTTCCTAATGTTGACAATCAATGCAGGCTTTTATTGTCTGAATTTGGAGGACACAATCCGTCCCCAGTATCCCATAATCAAAATGTACGTCACGCAATTCGTGTCCAGTTTCTGTTTTGACTCAAAAAGTGACACATTGCACTTGTTTGTCTCAGGATGAGGAGGGGATTCGCAGGGCCATCTGGGAGAAGAACGCGCTTATGATTGAAGCCCACAACCAGGAGGCAGCACTGGGCATACACTCCTACGAGCTGGGGATGAACCACCTGGGCGACATGGTGAGTCTGAGGCAGTCTCGCAAGTTTGAGGCCACCTTCTCGTTTGCTGTTTTATTCTATGTAGGGTGTCATAGTGGAAGACAACCAACTCTATCTGTAGGACTCTGCTTCACAAAGCCTTGACAGAAAAAAATAGCATATTATCATTCTTTTGCCTTCTCTTCTGTACTTTGACATCATCTACGACATGCTCTGTGATGCTACAGATATGATGGTTTTTGACATTTCTGCTCCCAGAAATCTATTTCTGGCCTCTCCTACCTGATCACCTTTGCATGCCATTCAAGTGAAAAACTGCAAGCTGTGATTGATTGATGTTCAAGGTATAGCCTGGCATGTTTATAACCAAATCCTGGCACTATAATCAGCTAATTTGACATAGTAGCCATGTTGAAAGACATACATTTCATGAAGTATATGGAACACTAGTATCAACTGACAGCAAGATGCACGGTATTCAATGACAGAGACCAGTTTTTGAAATTGTCCAGTTTGTTTCCGTAACTTTTCAGTTATAGTTTCGACTTAATCACCAAATCAAATCACCATGATATCAATGGCTCAGCCCAGCTGCTGCAGTTGTCTCATGGTAATGAAGTAAAAAAAATACCAACTGTCATGGCAAAGAACTACACCACGTGTTTGCCATTCACAGGTCCCAGGATCTGATCTTGTATCAAAAGTTTCCTCAGATTAGACTCACAATTTGTTTCATTATAAATCAATATGCTGATTATTTCGTTATAATTTCCCTCAGCCCAAAATGATGACTCGAAATATCTTTTTTTTGTCTGACCGGTACCCAATGAGATTCGGTTTACTGTCATGTATGAAATCAGCGGTGGAACCGTTGCAGCTGCACAGGGGCCCACGTAGGACAACAATTTACACCACGGGGTTAACGTTGTGAAACAGCTTTCCGCGTAACATTTAGCGCCACGCCGTTACCGTGAAATGACCACGGTTATGTTTAGGCAACAAAACTACGGTAACGGCAGCAGTTAGGTTTACGCAATAAAACGAGTGGTTCTTCGGCTGCTGTCCGTAGTGCTCAGGCTGGTTTTCAGGATGGGAGCTGCACGGTGACATAGCAATTGTCTGGAGTGTGTGTGCATATTTGGAGGTGAAGGTCCAAAAAAAAACTTTGCGCCGGGACCAATCTCAACTACGCTGCTACATGTACTGTATGACAAAGACAAACGTCACATCAGTTTGCTTGACTAAAACGATTAATTGATTATGAAAGTAGTTGCCAATGAATTTGCGGTCAATCGACTAATCGTTATAGCTCTAGAAGATCAATCAGCTTTGACCCATTTTCAGCTCCAGTCTGAGATACGGCTGCAATTAGCAACTGGAGCAAGTAACAATCAATCCGTCATTTGTGAAAATCCTGTTTTTGTAGTGAAACCAGCTCCTAAGTGTCACAGATTAATATTCTCCTCAGCAGTCCTGGCGTTAAGCTGCTGTCATCTCTGGTTTTTGCTTCACTTGTGCATGCTGCAGGCCGTTGAGGTGAAACAAAATGGAGTCCTTAAATCAGCTGTAGTCAGTGACGTGTGCGTGTCAGAGCGGGTCATGACTGATGGTTTTTTCTGCATCAACATGCTGGCTGTAACAAGCTGTACATCAAAAATGGGTGGAAAGCAAAATGCGTAAAAAAAAAAAACAGCATGCCAGTGGTTGGGCTCATTTATTAGTGACAGGAACATGTACGTATACACATCCACGAATCCTGGATGAATTTCATGTTGATGTAGAAACAGGTGGCTGGGAAATGAAGGATGTGTTTCCATTTTCATATCAAAGCACTTAAGTGAAATGAAAGAAATGACCAGATGGTCTGTATTTCTTCCCTTAATGATCTCTCTGTTTGCATACTGAGCTGTAATGAAAGCACCGGGGAATTCTGATAATAATAATCATAAATGGCAGGATATTTTTAAAATAATTGCTTATTGTATAATCAGCAATCACTTATTTCCATTCCTCTTTCTCTCTTATCCTCCTCGTCTTCTTCTTCTTTTATGTCATTGTTTTGTAAATCTTTTTTATGTGCACTTTTATGACCCTCTGGTGTCCCTTTTTGACATTGGTACAGAACACAAAATGACATCTCACTTTGGAGTAAACTGTAAAACCCATCTCTTCATGAAATTGTTTTCATCCTCCGTCACCCTGCTGAATCAAATCTTTCTTCTTTTACTTGTTCTTGTCTTAAGTCTAAAAATAAATCCTCTCTACCCCTCTTCGCTTGTTCCCGTCCCAACACATTTCTATCTCACAAGATTATTCCAGGAACTAAGGAAAGCGTCATACCATCTATTGTCAGAGTGATAAAACCTGTAACCCTTAACTTGTTTTTGATCAAGAAACTCTACCTGCTGTTGCACTCTTCTTTTTTCCGAATGAGAGCAGAAACAGAAACATCCCTGAAACCTGAACCATGATGTAAAATGTTAACTGTGTGTGTCTGTCCATGCAGACGTCAGAGGAAGTGTCCGAGAAGATGACCGGCCTGCAGGTCCCGGTGAACAGGGAGCCCGGCTTCACCATGGAGGTGGACGACAGGATGACTAAGCTTCCCAAGACTCTTGACTACCGCAAGATGGGCATGGTGACTCCAGTGAAGAACCAGGTCAGAGGTCATCTAGTACACATCTCAACCCCCTGTAGTAAAAACTGCACAAACTGTGATTCAACTTATTGCATATCCAATCCATGGGAGCTTTAAGGTTTGGTTGTTTTATGGCAGCTTTCTAGGGGAACTATTCTACAGCACGTGAAACGATGTAGCTTTTAGTTTGTAGTTTATGTCCTCATCTTTGAAGACGCCTCTTGTAAAAACTAAATATACTATTTTAAATCATTTTCTGTTTCACAAAAGAACAGACCTCAAGGATGAAGACAAACTAGGTTTGTGTGGTGAATGCACATCTGCTTAACTCCTTGACCTTCGATAAAGATCAGAGCGAAGCGGCCTCCATAAGCTGATTCTTGTCCTGTTGAATACTGTTCAGGTAGCTATAATGAAAGCTAAGTTAATGAATGTTCAGGGAAGTGGAAGAAACGTCAAACCTCACTGATAACATGATGGCCAAACAAATCATAAGAACGAAAGTAAGGACGGAGTTTGTGTAATGGACCAACATGTCCAACAGGTCCAACAGGTCCAACATGATCAAGAGCTGATTATCACATGATACAATACTT
The DNA here is from genome assembly GCA_916700815.1 of Helicolenus hilgendorfi. Classification (NCBI taxonomy): domain Eukaryota; kingdom Metazoa; phylum Chordata; class Actinopteri; order Perciformes; family Sebastidae; genus Helicolenus; species Helicolenus hilgendorfi. The sequence goes on along the minus strand of CAKALG010030807.1, from coordinate 3,580 downwards.
ACACCACAGTAAGCACAGCAACCAAAACAGACCTGGGACATGAGAGGACATCGGACTCAGACTGAAATGATGTGTCACTGTTTCTAAGAATCAAAACAGGAACAGTGTCTCACAGTGGAGGAAGTTATGTATTTTTGTAGCTGTATTCCTGTCAGTAGTTTTCAGATAAGGTAGAAATCTACCGATAGATGTCCTGTTGGATTTAGGCATGTGATGGTGTTTGTTTGAGAGCTTTGGGGGAAACAGAAAAATTTCCTAAGGCTGTTTCCAGGCAAAATGCTGAAAAGGAAAACAAAAGGCTTCGTTAATTTCTGTGGGGAAATGTGGCTGTTACAGGCAGAAGCAAAAATAACAACATCAGACGGAAACTTATAAAGAAAAACAACCCAGTAGTTTCTGCAAACCATGGGATAGGCTATGTTGAATGACGACGTTTCTGAACTAAAAACAGGTTTCATAAATACGTTTCATATCAGACTCGTATCACGCACAATGTAAAAAACGCACAATGCCATGTGGTTAACGTTGTGAAACGATTGGTTAGGTTTAGGCAATAAAGCTACTTGGTTAAGGTTAGAAACATGACACTATCGTAACAACATAACTAGAGTAAATAAATAACAACCGCCCTGAGAGGACTTTCTTACATAATGTTACTTAAAGTCGACATTTACTTTTGGTTTCACTCGGGACACAAACAGCGGTCTCCCGGGTGAAAGTCCTGTGTTTGTTTCACCCATCCACCCCGAAGGAACCCAACTCATATACTAGCTTGTCACAAAGGAGGCTAAATAACGTTCCAAACTTACGCAAAATTTTGGCGTGGAAAAACTGGCATGGCCATTTTCAAAGGCCTCTCACCTCAACAGCTCACAGCTGTTGTTGCCTGTTGGGCTGCAGTTTGCCATGTTATGATTTGAGCATATTATGTATGCTAAATGCAGTACCTGTGAGGGTTTCTGGACAATATTTGTCATTGTTTTGTGTTGTTAATTGATTTCCAATAATAAATATGTACATACATTTGCATAAAGCAAGCATATTTGCCCTCAACCATGTTGATAAGAGTATTAAATACTTGACAAATCTCCCTTTAAGGTACATTTCGAACAGATTAAAAATGTGCGATTAATTTGGGATTAATCACCATTAACTATGGACAATCATGCGATTAATCGCGATTAAATATCTTTAGCCCTAAATATTATATAATAAATACAGTATGTATCTTAAGCAAGTGTTTATTACTTGAACATGATTGAAGTCTATTGTGCAAATAATAAAATAATAATGCCCAATTATGAAAACACAATTATTATATTGATAATTTCCTTGGAACTGAAATATTTTTCAGCCAATTATCGTCAGGTTATTTATTCTATTGGTCTTGTGAAATCCTTACAAATATAGTTAGATGAGTTCAGGAGCAAGGTTTTCACCCAACAGCGGAAAGGCTTTTTATTTATCACTAATTTGAATGAAAATATTTAAAAACATCCTCCAACATGTGAAAGTGGCACTCTCCAGAGAGCAGCATGTGACCTCTCAGAGGCTGAATGAGATGATGAGTATGTGGTATCTTGTAGCCTTGAAAAAAAGGGAGAAAAGCCCTCAGTAAATACCTGGAAACATCCTCAACCTTCCTTCATGCTCCAGAAAAGTAAAGGAAGCACATGATTCCAGTTAGTAACCTGCTGGAGGAAACCCCCTGTTCTCACTGCTAATGGACTTTGAAAACAAAAGAATGGGTTAGGTTATTAAATGTAATTAGTCATTATGAGTGGATCGGACAGCCGGGCCTTATTTATGTAAACAAGGGTTGAGCAGAACAGGAAGTAGATAGATTGAAATATGGTGTACATCTGTGCTTTCTGCTAGCAGGCAGATTAGCAGCAGAAGGATGTGATGTTATCTAATGAACACCAGAGCTGGAACTGAAGCACTGAAGGCTCAGCAGGGTTCATAATTAATTTTCAATGTCATTTTTCATTTGCTGTTTAGTTTTTACTTAATATATAATGTTACTTTTTGTGTTTTTTTTTTTATTTTGTTTAATTGACTTTGAGATCTAGTTTTAGTGTTTCTGGCAAAAAACAAAAACAGTCTTTTATATTTTTCTAGTGCAGATATACATTCTTTTGTACATGTATTTACTCCATATTAGAATCCACTCCAAATGATCAGTTGTTTGTTAACCCTGCACCAAAAAAAAAGGACAAAGATGAGAACTCCAGGCTTTTTGGAAAAATATAGATAGATTTTTTGGGGGGGATTATATTTAGAGGTAATCAGAACAAAGAAAACTGTAAAAGCACACTTTTTATTTTTATTTCAATTTGATCATGGTTCAAGATGCTTTGTTTCAGTATTTTAGTGTAAATAGATATAAGATATATAATAATACGCAAAAAACAAAAAGATGAAAACTCAAAACATTCCAGAAAACTGTAATTTGAGATGTTATATTTTTCATTTTCATTTTAAACCGCAATTATGTGGAGGACGCTCTCTCCCTCTGGTGGGTGGAAATCAAACTGCAGCTATAAACAGGATTTATTGATCTACTTCCTGAACTGTTCATGAATTATGCAGCAGTCTGACTTCACTCTGTGCATACTAACAGCTCTGCTGCTTCCTCCCCCACAGAAGCATGATGACTGAATCATGTCTTGATGTTTTGTCTGTTAGAGGCAGATTTCAGTTCTACTCAGAGCTCAAAGCCACATTCAGAACATCCTCCAGTGACATGATGAGATTACGTACAGAGTGTTTTCCTTGAGGAGGAGCAGCAGAGGTGTTTTAACTCAAAGCCGGGCTAGGATTTATAGTCAGACAACGACTCTGAAGGTGTTTTACTACTTCAAGGCTGAGAGAGAGCATGAGTGGCTCTGTTCTCCAGCACAGGACAGAGAGGAACACCGGTTTAACATCTGGATTTCATAACTCTATTTGTCATATGTGAAATGAGATGATTTTTTTTCATGAAAATAGCTGCTGAAATATTGGTTTATATAAGACTTTGGGTAGGTCAGGGGGATGTAGGTGTACCTATCGTTAAATACACTACATGGCTAGTTGTATACACACCTGAACATCACACCTAGATGTGGTTGTTTCCACCAGATGTTGATCCTGGCTGCAGGGATTCTCATTTAGCCACAGAGCGTTAAAGTGAGGTCCAACACTGATGTTGGGTGATCAGGTCATCCCAAAATGTGCTGGATGGTTGAGGTTTGGGATCTGTGCCGGCCAGTCAAGTTCTTCCAGACCTTTATGGAGCTGGCTTTGTGTACGGAGACACTGTCGTGTTGAAGCAGGAAAGGAGCAAATACAAGTTGAAAGAACACTGTGGTTTCTTTTCTGCTTGTGACCTCATGTATACATCCTGTATGTCTAACAATGTCAGTACTTGCCTTCAAAACGTTATTCCTAATCTGCTGGAATTAATTTACCATCTATATAGACATTTTATATGATATATATATATAGAATATAGAATATATGGTTTTATTCTATACAGATGATCATAGCACACGTTTTTAATCAGTGTCATGTACCACTCCACTACTGTTCGCAGTAG
>CAKALG010030806.1:0-11300 GCA_916700815.1 Helicolenus hilgendorfi | reverse complement strand
GAGCCAATCACAACCCGAGCACGGCCGCAGCTTGCTAGCATGAGCCACCTAGCTGCTACATTAGCACCACGGTAGCTGTTTGCCTATAAAGACACAACAACTAACCATAATAATTTATCTCTATAACTACATTTATGATCGAATGGACACATTCTATTATACAGACTTCTGACAGTTGTGGAAAGTTAGAGTTACATCTCCTCTCGGTTACAATTCCCGAGCCTTCGGCTGCACGACTACTTCACTCAGAGCAGCTGTCAATCATCACGTCTCACCCCCTTTTTATAGCATCAAATAACTAATTAAAATCGAACTTAGCAGAAAAATGAAGGCTTGAACATACATCAGTGTTATAAGAACTACCTAAAATGACAGAAAACAGGGAAAAATTAATTTGACGTGTACTTAGACTTTTTTAGTTTAGCCCATCTGCTAACATGGAGGGGGTGGGATTTATGCTCTATACTGCAGCCAGCCACCAGGGGGCGATCAAGATGTTTTGGCTTCACTTTTGGGGAGCTGTACTGTCGTCCATCTTTATATACAGGCTATAGCTAAAATACACAAGAAGCCTAATTCTCCTTCACAATTATTTACTACACGTTTACTATCAGGTGAGCAAACTCATTCAAATATGCAATAATTAAGATCAGTGTATATGGTGGAAGAGTGGCTTGACAATGTGCCAGAGCAACCAAATTTGGTTTTATGGCTGGGTAGTGGTGATTATTGTATGCATTGTAATTTGGGCTCAGTTCACATTAAAAACAGCAACTAATTACTATTTCTTAGAAGTGCCCCCAACATTTTGTAAATGCCCCAATTTTTAAGACAGTGAGGGCAAAAGTTCCTTTTTTTATTTCCTACACTGACCCTTAAGCTAACAGACAATACCTTCATAGATCTTCTTGTATGTAGTCGTCTTGTATGTAGACGTCAGATGGCAGCGAGTACTTTCTTTCTTTTTTCCTCAGTTGATGCGTGTTCAAAACAACGCTTAAATATAGCTTTTATTTGCTGTATATGCTACAAGATGTTGGCCTATACAGAAAATAAAGCTTCTTCTATATGAAACTTCTGCTCATGATCAACCAGAATACTTTTTACATTTAGCCTGATACATGGGAAAAAACTTAAACTAGAAAATATTTCAGAGCTGAGCTGGTCTCCTCGAAACAATATTACAGATATTACTTCTCAAGAAACCTCTGATTATTCTCTATGGGGTGAAGTGATTCTCATTTTTGTCTTATTGCACTCATAATCTCACTGTGTGTCGTATATATATTGTCTTTTTACCTTTTCTCTCTTTCTTTGCACTTTCCCCTCACATTGTCTTACAGACCTCTCTGCTTTCTCTACACTCATTCTCTTATTCGTTTTCTTCTCCTCCCTTACTGTGTTATCTGTCTCGGCTCCATTTCCTTGCTCCCTGATACTCCCTGACTCAGTAGCTTTCATTTTCATGATAATCCAGCGACACCACTGGACTGCGAAATCGCTTTTACTGCCTTTACTTTTTCTTCTTCTTCTTCGTCTCTCTCTCTCTCTCCCTCTCTCTCTCTCTCTCTCTCTCTCTCTCTCTCTCTCTCTCTCTCCATTTTCCCCCGTACTGGTTTATCTTTTTTCCTCCTGGCTTTATTTTGCTTTTTGTAATTAAATGTCATTTTCAGTTCTCCCATTTTTTTGGAAGAAGGAAGAAAAGTTTCTTTTTTTTATTATATGATCGTTGTCAAAACAGAGTGGATTCACTGCTGGTAGAATTGAACATGTCTGAGCCACAGTACAAGACTACAGCACTTAAATATGGTCAATTAAGCTTTTTCTGTTTTATTTGCCTTACAAATTAGTTCCATTATTTCAACAGCAATGAGCACTTTGCAAAATTATGAAATGTCTTTTAACCAAATAGACATAGGGTCAACGTCTATCATATCAGGCTGTTCACCGTTCATAGCTAGACCTACAAAAAGTAATGCATTGTAATTCGTATATATCCCACAAAGTCAATTCATATGTAATCCACATAATCGTGAAACAGGAAGTATAAAGAGAGACAAATTCTGCATAGTCAGCAGGGTGGACAGGAGGGTCAAAAAACACCAGACTTTTGCTCAGGAGACCGGTGTTCATACCTCGTGTGAAACCAGAATTCAATGTTGATTTATTTGTCATGTAACTTCCCTACTTATGTTGCGCCACTTTTGAAATTATTTTAATCCAAAACATGATCTTTTCCTAAACCTAGCTAAGTAGTTTTGTTGCCTAAACCTAACCAAGTCGATATTTTCCCAAACCTAACTAAGTAGTTTTGTTGCCTAAACCTAACCAAGTCGATATTTTCCTAAACCTAAGTAGCTTTGTTGCCTAAACCCAACTAAGTTGTTGCCTGTGAAAACGTAAGTTCATTTTGAAAAGGCTGTATGCAACGAGCGGAAATTGACATACGTTTCTGGACATTTGTAGAAAAACCATACGACCCGTTGTTTGAGAATGCGTTGATCATATGTGTTATGTGTAGCTCTGTCCAGAGACATCCTATTCAGATCGTGGTGGCCCCGACATTCTTCTTTTCAGTCAAGTCCAATAACATTTCCAGAGAGATCTTGCAGTGTTCATAAGGCAGATGGGATTTGTAGTCCCTGGGATGAGATCTATGGGTCTACCCTGAGGTGCTACAGGGAGGCATCTATGATATTATAACAACTGTAAACGCCCAAGGCGCATGTACTCGATGCTCCATGGAGGTCTTAGGTCCTTACCCCTCACCTCAGTGGTGAGCCCAGACACTCTGCGATATTCTGGTGACTTCAACATTGAAATGTGTTTTCTTGATTTGACTAACTGTTGCCGATGTCGTGCTGCTTGATTCTGTTTGTTCACCTGTCTCAGACCTGCCCGTCAAAATGTACCTTAAAAGGAGATTTGTCAAGTAAAATCAATTAACAACACAAAACAATGACAAATATTGTTCAGAAACCCTGAGAGGTACTGCATTAGCATAAAAAATATGCGCAAATCATAACATGGCAAACTGCAGCCCAACAGGCAACAACAGCTGTCAGTGTGTCAGTGTGCTGACTTGACTATGATTGCCCCCAAACTGCATGTGATTATCATAAAGTGGGCATGTCTGTAAAGGGGAGACTCATGGGTACCCACAGAACCCATTTTCATTCACATATCTTGAGGTCAGAGGTCAAGGGACCTCTTTGAAAATGGCCATGACAGTTTTCCTCGCCATGGTTGGTACCAAATTTGCATTAACTTGTTATTATCACGTTAACTTTGAATGCCCTAATCTATAATAATGCATCATCATTTGTAAGTTGATTATATTTTGTATTAATAATATGAATATGCAAAGATATTAGTAACTAATGTCAAATACATATAGTCGAGTAAAAGGTATAAAGTAACATAAAATTGAAATAATCAAGTAAAGTACAAGTACCTCAAAATTGTACTTAAGGACAGTTCTTGAGAAGTTACTTTCCACCGCTCATACCCAAAATGGAAATGATATAGCTGAGATGAAAGTCATTGAAAATTCGGGGTTTTACAACACAACTCGTACCTCAGTAGCAATGGTGTAGTTAAAAAAGATGTCATCTTTGAAGTTTAGAACTACAGATAACTTTTCTGCACCTTGAACAGACTTATGGCATTTAGGAGCATTTAAAGTAAACAGTGACTTCAAAGTAAAAACTGATGTGCATTCAACATTTCATCCTGAATTTGTGTCCTCTCACTGCTTATAAATAGTTTGCGGTCTCTTGTACTCCTCTACAGGAACCCTGAGGTAAACCTGAAAAATGCTTCTAATCACAACAAGAAGTAGAAACAGAAAGTAAAAAAAAAAAAGTAGCATCAGTAGCTGGCATCAGAGCCTTTGGTTTGTAGTGCGGTGGGAGTGGAACTGTACATTTGACCCTTCTCTGTGACAGCAGATCAATGCAGCCCGGAGCACAGATAGAAATGAATTGATTGTCACCAATAAAACTCCAATTAAACAAAGGAACAAGCCTGGGAGAGAGCTCCGAGACAAGCAGCTCTCATTTTCTCATCAGTCCTTCGGGGGGAAGGATGGGAGGGCGGGAGGCGGGAGTCAGATGTGAGCTGGGGAGCCGGTAAGCGAGGTCCATTTCCTCTGAATACTCTCGCTATCAACGAGGTGTTGAAGTTATGGATGGAGGTGAGGGAGAGCAAACTGCCGAAGGAGAGGATCAGATACCCGATAGACAGAGAGAGAGTGAAAGAAAGGCAGAGCAGAGGTGCTACCATTGATCCAGAGCTTCCTTAATGATGAAAAGAGATCTTAATTGTGGTGGCATGTGATAGATCAGGTTTCAGCAGTCAATTCTGGAGCTCATCTGACCTTCTCTTATTTAATAAGTTAGCGTGAAGCCCTTCACCGCTCACTCTATCTTCCACTTTCTCTCTCTAAACCCCTCTCTATCTGCCGGCTTCTTTTACTGTCACTCACTCTGAGCCACGCTCATAATCTCCTCATTGAACAATCCCCACATTTCATTCTCGCTTGTACTTCCAGGTAGGTTATAGGCCTCCCATCTAAGCAGCAACTAAAGATGCTTTTTTGCTCATATGAACCTCCAAATGAAGTTATAGATGATTAATGTTCCCCATTCCTAGAAAATGTACAAGATCTCCTTACTCTCTCTGCTCCTCATCTCACTTCTCCGCTAATAACATTTTCTTCACTATCTCCCTCTATCTCCCAAGCTCTGTAATCTGATTGTTCTTGCTATGATTGTGCTGTTATTGAGTTGCCTGTATCATACATATGTATAAGTCCACCGCAATACTTATTCCATCTTATGCTACGATTTGCCCCAGCATCCTACTGAACAGAAATTTCAATCCTAAATAGAGGAAACACTAATGCCATGTTGACGGGTGGAAAGCCTTACTATGTCGTGAACTTTGCAGGTTGGAAGCAGTGGGAAAGTCCAGGGTCTGAAAAGTGAAGCCAATGCAGAAGTGCCTTAAACTTACATTCTTTCTAATAGCCAGCGACTCCTCTGGTTGCAAAAAGAAGTCAGATTGTATAGAAGTCTATGAGAACATGACCCTACTTCTCACTTGATTTATTACCTCAGTAAACATTGTAAACATGAGTTTATGGTCTCAATTGCTAGTTTCAAGTCTTCTTCAACACAGCATGATGTTCATTTTGTAAATTATAGTTCCATTTAGAGTAGTTCACATAATCCTCTTACAACTTTAACCCTTTTACAGCATGTTTTCAGTTCATAAAAGTTAATTATGACCTTTTTGGTCGCCTAAAAATGTCTTATCCAGCATTCGGTTGTACTTAACTCCACTCTCTCATGTCATCTATGGTTGCAAATAACCAACATGGCGTAGCCAAAAATAAAGATGGCAACGACAGAAATGCCGAACTCGAGGCTTCAAAACAGCAGTCCACAAACCAATGGGCGACATTGTGGTGACGTCTGCTTCTTATATACAGTCTTTGGTTGGAAGCCCCTAATAACCACAAAAGGGGAGCCCAAATCATCCCCCAAAGTTAGGTTTTCTTTGACCTTTACTTAGTAATTTCTAGTTGCCTGAATGGGTTGAATGTTTCACATTCCTGAGATGGTTATTAAAGGAGCCTTGGCCCGGTCGGTTCATATGAATGTGATTATAGGGAGTGAGAAAGTAAAGCCGTGGTGTTGTACAGCATCTTTGGGTAGAACGACTTTTACCTTTATCATATTCACATTATTAGCCAAGCCAGCGTCGTGGCTCCAAGGATGTCAGTCGGCAATGTCTCAACAACTATTGGATGTATTGTATCGTCATGAAATTTGGTACAGACATTCATGGTCCCAAGAGGATGAATCTTCATGACTTTCATGATCCCCTCATTTTTCCTCTAGCACCACTATGTGGTTCACTTTTGTAGTTTTGAGTGAAATGTCTCAAGAGCAATTGGATGGATTGCTATGAAACTTGATAGAAACATTCATGTCCTCTGGATGAATTACAATAACTTTTATATCGAGCCATCATGATCTTTTTTTAATTCCTCCACGCCGGTGAAAGCCGTGGCCAGAGGCATTATGTTTTTGGGTTGTCTGTCCGTCCGTCCATCCCATTCTCATGATCTCCGGAACGCCTTTAGGGAATTTCTTAAAATTTGGTTCAAACTACCACTTGTACTCATGGATGATCTGATTAGAATTTGGTGGTCAAAGGTCAAGGTCACTATGACCCCACAAAACACATTTTTGGCCATAACTCAATTATTCAAATGCTAATTATGACAATTTCAACTAATGTCTAACAGGATAAAATGATGAATGGATGTAAACTGCACTTGACTGGTTGGCCTAGGCGTACAACTTTGAGGTGTACAAACTAGTTCATCAAGTACTTAAGTTTATGACCAAATACCTGCAAAATGAATGCCATTTTCATTGTGAATATGTTGTGCTGATGTTAGCAATAACTCAAAGCACCACTGTGCCTAAGTACAGCCTCGCCGTGGCACTAGCGAACATGAATTACTTAATCAGAGGCAAGATATTCTTGAAGAACAAATGCAATTTACACATAATCTTTGTTTTTTTTCCCACTGTAATTACAAAATATACTTCTATTTGAGTGAAAACAATTGATTTGTGCTCAGAGTTTAGCAGTCTGGAGTCTTTTGTAGATAAATGAGCATAGAAATAGATTAGACATTTTTCAGAATTGTGTGCATAGTTCCCTTTTTTGTGTTTATACAATGGAGAAAAACTGTAATTTCCTGGGAATGTCACCACAGACACTGATTTAATAATAAAATATATAAATATTTCAATACTTTCATTAGTGGGCCATAGGCTCGATCACCATTGTGTTACCTCATTTGGCTATAGATAGTGACTTAACAGACATTTATTCAAATGAAAATCTTCGAGATTGCTACTTTAACCATAGATTGACAGTTTAAACAGCAAGGACTTTTTCCTATTATTCATTATGCATGCATGCTTAACATTCAAACAAGATGAGATACTCATCTCCCAGGTGGATATCATTACAAAGCATGCAGACTCCCTGATTCCTATACAAGCCTCTACTGTAAAGCTAACCCTGCTGACCCTGTAATTACACACAGCCAGTCTGTAATTTCTGTTTTTATGCAATTGAAACTGTACGTACTGTGATACTTTACATTCTTAACTTCTAGATGACTTTATGAAGACTATATTAATACTGTAGGACTAAATCTATACATAAGATAGCAGAGTGTAAAAAATACATCTGAGGTAATTTACCTGCTAATCTTTAACTTGTATATAATATAAAATATAATATAACAGATTATATTTAGATTAAAGTAACTAATGTAAACTGAAGTACATGCATGTATGGGACTAAAATGTTCAATTTGGGCTCTAATTCCTTCAACTGTAACCTACCAGCCTCTCTAGTTGAGCTGGTCGGTGTGTAGATATAGTGCATCTACTGTGTGTTTGTGCGTTTGTGCACCTGTGTGTATTTAGCTTCAGCACTTCTTTATGACCCCAGCAACATCCCTTTGGCTAATACTCTAAAAGTTACTTCTCACTCATTGTAACCTAACTGAAAAGAGGCCGAGGAGGAAGAAAAGCTCGAAGCTGTGTTTTTCAAACCGTCACTCTCTCGCTGGTTGCGGCAGCCTGATGTGACCTTATAGCAAACATCCGCTGTTTTGCAAAAAGTCTATAGCTTATGGATTTCATGTCATGAAAAAATATCTGATATTTCTTCTAACAAATCCTCACCCTTTAAATGGATTTACTGTCCGGCACAAAGAAAAATTTCATATTTATGCTAATAGAAAGCCCATCTATTCATTGGTTTCTGTTGGCATTTTATTACTTTCGCGCCACAGAAGGAGAAGCCCTCTCTCCATACTCATCTTTTTCCACGCAATCGATGTTTATTAAAGCTGCTGACTGTGTACAGTTGCTCCCCCACCCCTCCCATCCCCCCCTCAGAAACCCCAGACCCCGTCGTAAAATCATTTTTGAGCTTCATACAGTTGACCCTGAAGGTTAGGTTGAGGTTCCTAGCGTGATGTTGCCGCCAAAGATGGTTAAGGATTATGATGATGGTGCTAGTTCTGGAGCTCTGTGCCATCAGCAAGAGAAATGATTAGGACTGCACCAGCAGAGTGTTAGCCTGACAGATGGCAACACATGGAGCTAGCTGACAGCACTGCTGACAGCGCATTCACAGGAAGTCCCCCATCTTGCATGCGCTGTACACACTGTTTGTTGCTGTACATATTCTGGTGTTTTTCTGCCATCAACTGTGGCTTATTCCTACCTGTCAACGCCTAAGTCGGCTCACAGCGCCAATTCGCCGGCTTAAAATTGCAAGACCGCTGCATATAGGCCTCCTGTCACGGCACCAAAGGGAGTTGAGGTGTGTTAAAAATCTTCAGAAGGTCATTATCCCAGTCACTGGTCATTTATCAACACCTGTCTGTTTTTGGTAATTCATTCCTCCAGTGGTCAATAAACTTTCAGTTATTTTCCCCTCAATCAATCTACTTAGAAATCAGCTCTGCGGGCATGTTAATGAATGGCCAACAGACATGGATACATTAATTGAATGACTGAATACATTAGGAGCCGTATTGAGCGCTGCACTGTTGCCTCTGCGAATAGCAATATGGAGTTATTATTAGGTTCAGTGATTGATGAAAGATGAGGAGCGCTTTGGCACAAACCTGTCGGTTCCACTGCCCTGGATAGGAATGAAGGGAGACGGAAACTGTCCTTGCGTGAGAAGACACAAAGATCTGATCCTGTGCTTGTTTTGAAAAGCTGTTTTTCATTTATTTTTTTGGTTTGTTTATCCACTAGAACAGTTTAAAACTCTATCCAAATGCATCCTCAGGGGAAGCACATGTAACCCCTCCGAATAGCTGTAATACTTCTCGCTGTCACCGCATGACAGCTTCGAGCTTGATGATCGCATGTGTGTGTGTGTTGTACATATATGCATATGGATGGGAGCATGGCAGTGATGTGATTGATGAGACATGAAAGAGAGCAGAGGAAGATTTCTAGTCAATCAGCCCAGTGAATAACCACCTAGGCTGTGGATTAAAGGCAGAAAGCTGTCTGAACTAACAAAGGCTCACATCCATTACCTTACACGCAGAGTTGTTTTTCTCTCCGGAGCAACACTGACAACAAAATTAAAGTGTGTTAACAAAAATAGATGGTTTTGTTTTTCTTGAATTCAAGAGATGAAACATGGCAACTTCTAACAACTCGGATGCTCGGGGAAGTAAAAAATCATGTGAGGTAAAAAGATCTCTGCAGTGGAGTGACCTATACAACACTTGAGATTATGATAATGTGCGTAAAATGAAATGGGACTTACTGTAATGGAATTTTTATTCTGTGTTTTAGTCCAGTTTCAAGATTGTATTTAATATAGATTTCTGAATAATTCAGCCTCTCTGATCTCTTCAGCGTGCATGGGTTTAGAGAATTCAAGTTGCTGGTTCAATTCCCAGTATTGAGAGCAGTTTATTCTGCCTTTGTGTCAGCAACTGACAGCGCTGGTATTACATCTACCACATGGTGCACACTATTTTAAGTTAAGTGCCCTTGATCAAGGTGCAGAACAGGGTAAGTGTAACATTCAAGTTCAAGTGTAACAAGTAAGTGGTCCTCATCACAGAGTCCGCCATGTTTCTACAGTAGCCCAGAACGACAAACCAAACTCTGGCTCTATAGAGAGCCTTTCACGTTTTTACGTTACCTGAAGGCCACCGTCGTTCTCCAACACGCTTGTGAAACTGCGGTAACGTGAGCCACAGAGTGCAAAACCGTGGTACCGCCAGCCGCCGTCTGACTTCCGTTGCTCCTAAAGTAGTGTTATTATGGTAAGGATGGTCTCTGAGTGGCGTTACCACGGTTTTGCACTTGGTGACTCACGTTACCGCTGTGTTGGACAGGGGGGAGTGAGCAGAGGGGTACTCATTTGGCTGCGATCTACAACCACACCACTAGATGCCACCAAATCCTAAACACTGTCCCTTTAAGTGCCCTTGAGCAAGGTGCAGAACCCTTTAACTGCTGTGTGGCTGATGCTGGGCAGACATTGTTAGGATTAAGGCAGATTGAATTCCAAAAAGGTTACCCCTCGATTGGGCCGAATTCCCACCAGATCAGTTTTCGTTGGACATTCAATTTTCCAAACGATCTGGCTTTTGGACACTCAGATGAATTTATGGCGTGTCAGAAACAGGTTGAGCAGTTTGATTTCTCACATGGCTGCTGTCAAAATATCCATTTTAAACTAAAGCCAGCTCGTTTTAACATTAGTTGTACTTTACAAGTTGTGGCAAACTGTAATCTTGACAAAACATAGAAATAATACGTTTTGTTTGTGCCGATTAAACCTGCAGTAGGCAGAATATTTGTGTCATCATTGAGCAAAAATGCCATAATAATCTTTCAGCATATTGTAATTCAAGTGCTCTGAGAGAAAACTAGACTTCTGCACCTCCTCATGGCTCTGTTTTCAGGCTTTAGAAAATCTAGCCTGTGACAGGAGACTTTGGCCAATCACAGGTCATTTCAGAGAGAGAGCGTTCCTATTGAGCATTCCTCAAACTAGGGAGCGCTGATCAAATATGAATCAATATTCTGTTACTGTAATGCCTATTTCTCGCATAAAATGTTTTCAGAAACATCTTGTAGTGTACTGTTCATCTGTAAAATGAGAAAGTTAGCTCCGGCTGGTGGGCGGTGCTTGGTATTTCCTCCACTTCTCTTAACATGGCTCCCGGGTCACACACTTTCTCATTTTACAGCTAAGCAGTACACTACAAGATGTTACTGAAATCATTTGAGGTGAGCAATAGGCATTACAGTAACAGAATATTGATTCATATTTGATCAGCGCTGCCTAGTTTGACCGTTTGATCGGAGTTCGCGAGTGATTGACAGCTGTTCAGAGACGGCAGCCTCCAGTTCGGCTCTGATTGGTTGATTTCCTCCAGTCTTTGAAATCTTGCAGATGCCATTAGGAGCACCGGAGGACACAAAAGAACATGATTTTTTCAGATTATCTGTCTCATGCACTACTGTCAGGAGGATATAGTGACCATTTTATAAAAATAACGTTTTTTAAATTATATTTGCTCCAATTTTACCCACTGCAGCTTTAACAAATCGACTGATGCCTTTTCTCCTGGAGAATATGTGAAAAAAAAACTAATTTAATAGCCTTTGGCCCGTTGTAAATAAAGTTTTCTTCTTCTTCTTCTTCTTCTT
>CAKALG010030804.1:0-14239 GCA_916700815.1 Helicolenus hilgendorfi | reverse complement strand
GCGGCCTGACGTGCAGAGAGCTGGGCTGGTCGGGCACCTGACTCTCTGCAAAAACACAAACAATGAAACGTTAACAACAAAGAAGAAGACAACGGGAGGTGGTCAGTATTTTTGTAGCCCTGGCTACGGCTATAAAGCTCACCCTGTTTGCAGCGGCAGTTGCAGGTACTTAGATCAGCTATGGCTAACAGATGCTAACCCTGTTAGCTGTGTATTAAGCCCTAATAAGCCCTGACACTTTGTGTTATTTTTCAGCATCAGATTGGATCAGATTAGCGTGCTCTCTGTCCTCAGGGGGAGACGCTTCATATCACTTTATTGAGTGATAATCCATTGAAATGAGATTTGCGTCCCCTCCCACGCCTGGAAACACAGTTAGCATGGATGTGTTTGCTGTTTGAGTTGCATCCTGCTGACCAGGATATCCTCCTTCTAAGATTCTGCCTGAGGTCAACTTTTCTAATTACCCTGCTAGAAATTATTAGGTGACCAAACCCTAGAGCCTGCAGCTTGTTTGTTGGATGGTTTTCTCTCCATTTTTTCGTCCTGTTTTCTTTCATTTTTACTTTATTCGGGGGGAAACACATTATCCCCGGAAGGTACCAAACCTAAAGTCAGTAGCCTGTTGGTTTTGCTGACATTTGTTTGTTTCTAACCTTTGTAAAACCGAATGATTTTGATTATCAAATATCATGGCTTACTGTCCTCTATATTTTGGGGAAAGTCCTTTGCAACGTTGGCAATCTGACCTGATGGTGGCAGTTACAACTCTTAAATGCAAACTTATAATAAATTTTTTTTGCTCTAAATTATCTTCCCTTGCAAACGTTATTTATTATTTATGTTAGGTAACACTTTAACCCCCTTCTATTTAGCATTTATAATCAGTATACAAACATTTAATACAATTATTCAATATATCTACTAGGGCTGTCAGAGTTCACACGATAATAACACGTTAACGTAAATTTGTTTTATCGCCACTAATTTCTTTAATGCATTAACGCAACTAGCGATTTTAGGACTGTAGCTGGCTCAGTGTTAAAACTAGAGTGAAGTTACTGGCATCATATGAAAACTAGAAAAACCTAATGAATCCATTGATACCAACCATGTCATACTAGCTTGTGGAAGGAGGCAAAAAACATGCTACTTTTGGCGAGAAAAAATTGGCATCGCCATTTTCAAAGGGGTCCCTTGACCTCAAGATATGTGAATGAAAATGGTTATGAATTAATTAAATGTTATGATTTAAGCATATTTTTAATGCTAAATGCAGTACCCGTGAGGGTTTCTGGACAATATTTGTCATTGTTTTGTGTTGTTAATTCATTTCCAATAATAAATATATACATGTATTTGCATAAAGCAAACATATTTGCCCACTCCCATGTTAATAAGAGTATTAAAAATTCAATCTATTTATGAAATATAAATTTAAGGTACATTTTGAACAGATTAAATACATATTTTATACTATTACAACTCTCTTAACTATATTGTCATTCATTTTCTGTTAATACAGCAGCATCCACGTATGGGTGCTGACAGGAGGTTATAGTTATTGTTAAATACTTGAATAAACACTCACTTTACTACTACTATTGTATGTTAAATAGCCTACACACCACTCAATAGTAACAACACTCAAATGACTTTTTGTACTGTGATAAACAGAACGTTTGTCTCTGTACTGTACCCTGTGATCTTATAAACCATTTTTAAATGTTTATAGCTTATAAACACTATATAGGGGGAGTTTAAGTGTTTCCTTCCGTTACTTGTTTTTATGAATGTCTTTTGTCTATTAGTTGTGTCTTTTGATGATATAGAGATGGAAATGCAACTATTCCTTATTATACTTTGACAATATCTTGTAAAATACCATAACTTTCCCTTATTTTTCTTCCCTCTTCCTTCCTTTCCTTTCCTCTCTTCCACCTCCCCCATCCTCCTTCGATCCTTGCCATCCCTCCTCCCTCCCCTGAGGTAAAATCTTCTCTCCATGTATCCATCTCTGCCCTCAAGTGGTTAAATATTTACTTGTGTTGTTGGGACAGTGGAGGTATTTACATGCTGTTGTACAGATCACTGCTTTCCTATACTCTTTGTCTCTCTGTTCTTACCGTCCAGATCGTTCTCCGGCGTCTCAGCGGTGTACCAGTCACTGGCCGGACCCGTTCCATTGGCTGTCATGGCTGCTACCTGGAAACTGTACTGACTGCCCTTCTCTAGACCTGGAGAGAGAAAGAGAGCGTGTTATTATGACATTTAGCTACCTTAAAGTGGCAATCTTAAATGTTTTCACCAGTCCACAGCTGTGACATCTGAGCTTTAGAACATTGAGTTGCACAGTGGGAGGAGTTACTTCGGCTGCAGGGTTTCTGCATTAAACTCAAAGACGCCGTTAGGTGACTGACAGCTGGAGCACTTTAAAGCTTGGATGGACATGAAACTCTCTCGGCTGTTTTATCAGTACAAAATATGGATATAAATATAGTGAATATGCACTTTGGTGAAAAAAAAAAGTCAAAGAAACAAGCCTGCGGACAGGAAAACTGCAGGGGGGAGCTACAACTCCCATGGTGAATTTCAGTAACAAACTTCCAATCACAATGCTTAAAATTCAGTTCTATGCCTGCGCTAACTGTGAGCTTGAAGCTACAAATTGTAGAAACCTGATAAAACATTCAGCAGTTATAGTCAGTTCACTTTCAGATTCTGGATCAGTTTGAGACAGAAGTGGGACCAAGTCACAAGTCTCCTAAACTTTGAGTTTTGAGCCCTAAACAACTCACAATGTGCTCTTCATCAAATGCATTTAACAGAGTAATAATATATTACATTTTAAAAAATCAGGAATGCTTTTCAAAATTTGTATTTGTTAAAACATGTCTATGTAAACACTTCCAACTGAACTTCCTAAAAAAAGTAGTCTTCATATTGTACTTCAATAGCATATAGCAATTAACCAGTACTACAACAGATGGATTGTGTTTCTGTCCTGTCTTGTTGACCTGAAACTTGTAAGTCATGACTTGGGACTTGACCTGAAACTTGTTGGTCATGACTTGAGATTTGACCTGAAACTTGTTGGTCCTGACTCGAGACTTGACCTGAAACTTCTTGGTCATGACTCGAGACTTGACCTGAAACTTGTTGGTCATGACTTGGGACTTGACTCTAAACTTGTTTCATCATGACTTGAGACTTGACCTGAAACTTGTTGGTCAAGATTTTGGACCTGACCTGAAACTTGTTGGTCATGACTTGGGACTTGACCTGAAACTTGTTGGTCCTGACTTGAGATTTGACCTGAAACTTGTTGGTCATGACTTGGGACTTGACCTGAAACTTGTTGGTCCTGACTTGAGATTTGACCTGAAACTTGTTGGTCATGACTTGAGATTTGACCTGAAACTTGTTGGTCATGACTTGAGATTTGACCTGAAACTTGTTGGTCATGACTTGAGATTTGACCTGAAACTTGTTGGTCATGACTTGAGATTTGACCTGAAACTTGTTGGTCCTGACTTGAGACTTGACCTGAAACTTGTTGGTCATGACTTGAGATTTGACCTGAAACTTGTTGGTCCTGACTTGAGACTTGACCTGAAACTTGTTGGTCATGACTTGAGATTTGACCTGAAACTTGTTGGTCATGACTTGAGATTTGACCTGAAACTTGTAAGTCATGACTTGGGACTTGACCTGAAACTTGTTGGTCATGACTTGAGATTTGACCTGAAAGTTGTTGGTCATGACGTGATGAAGACTTTACCAGCGCCCGCTTTGCCTTGGAACAGACGGCTCTTCTTCCTCTTTTGCAGTTTTGGCAGCGCCTTTCCCGGGTCACTGTGCTGGTTACAACACCCACACACATTCTCCACCGCTCTCTCTCTCTCTTGCTTCACCACTCACTTCTCACGTACACACACGCTCTACGCCCTGGCTATTCTCCAAATGACCAACACCACTCTTACAACCACTGAGTCTAGATAGGGCCATTCTCATTTTTACTTCGGCCGCCGTAGTTCTCCTACACACTTGACGCACGGGAGAAATTTCAGGTGGTTGCAATCTGCAACCTCACCACTAGGTCACCACCACATACTACACCTTTAATAAAGGTTTTAATGTGTTGTCCTTTAATCTCCTAAGAGAAGCTGTATTTTGTCATGTTATTTATTGAAATTCAGTTTGTTATTTTCAGACGGTAAAAAGGAGTGATTATTGCTGACAGCCAGGCTTGCAGAGGGCGGATCATATTCAACACACACACACAAACACCTGCCACTGGGGAATGAGCTCCTGTGCGGACGGACAGATGAAGATAACCATCAGTGGAAAATAATGAAAAGGAAGATCAGTTTCATTCAAATCCTGCAAACCTCAAATTGAAATAATAGCCGGTGGCAGTTGCAGACACACACACACACACACACACACACACCCAAACACACACTCCCGCTCAGATTTAAACGTATGCAAATGCAGAGTTTTCTGTCATGAAGGCAAATGTTAAAGGTTAAGTCTGGTAATATTCTATATTTCGCTTATTGCCAACAAATCCCACCTGTGAACAGGTACCAGAAGTTGTTAGGTTCGATGGCCTCTTGGTCTCCACGGCGACCGGTCTTCCTATATTTGATCTTGTAGGCGGAGATGATGCCATTCTGGGCGCTGCGCGGAGGCGGCTGCCATGACACCTTGATGCTCTGAAAGACAATAAAGACAGAGAAAACAGTAAGTAAACTAATTGAGCAGCAAAAGATCCTCTGACTGAGGACATGGATGGATTTTGGGACAATGGGAAGTGATAGTCCCCCTCACTCCCACAGGGAGGAAAACCTCCAGACTAAAAGAGACACAAAACACGATGCTTCGTTTGTAGTCAATGTCGTTTTGAATCTCCTTGTAGTTATTTTGTCTATTTGTGCTTATCTTTGTAGTTGTTTTGAGTCTCTTTGTTGTCATTTTGCATTTCTTTGATGTTGTTTTGCCTGTCTTTGATGTTGTTTTGCCTGTCTTTGTAGTTGTTTTGCGTCTTTTTGTTGTAATTTTGCATCTCTTTAATGTTGTTTTGCGTGTCTTTGTAGTTGTTTTGTGTGTCTTTGTTTTCATGTTGTGTTTCTTTGATGTTGTTTTGCATGTCTTGTAGTTGTTTTGCATCTCTTTGTTGTCATTTTGCGTCTCTTTGATGTTGTTTTGCGTGTATTTGTAGTTGTTTGCATCTTTTTGTAACATTCTTAATTATAATATAATTGTTTGTTAACAGTAAAATAACTATTAACGGAAGTTTAATTAACTATCAATTTGCCATTCGTTAATGATGGTTATTATAAGGTGTTTCCTGTCTTTTTATTTTTGTTCAGATGAGTCTGATGCTGAGCTGGTGTCTGTGTGTTTTCTGTTTTTATTGAATCGCTGTAGTAAAAGTCTCTGGGTGTGAATGAGTGAGTGTGTATGTCGCATATTTGTCTGAGTGTGTATCTGTGTGCGTGTATCGTGTGTGTTTGTTTGTGTGTGTGTGTGTGTGTGTATGTGTGTGTGTTGCACGCATCTTAATTGCTTTATTTGCATGTTAACAACCCACTCCTGACACTCACACACACACACAGCAGATGTTTGCCCGGCCCCCAGTGTGCTCTGTTCTGCGAGGCAGCTGCCATCAACCATTTTGCTGATATACTCAGTATGACCCTGTACATGTGTGCGTGTGTGTGCGCGTGTGTTAGGTGAGATGAACAGTAATGAAGATTAATGAATTAGAAAAGTCGAAAAAAAATTTGATCCACCTCTCTCTACCTCTCTTTTCGTCTCTCTTTCATAGCTTCTCCTGCTAGTTCAGTAGATAGATTTTATTTCTACTCCTCCTAAGACTACTCCTACAGCTACTAACAATAGAAATTACAACTCAATTGCACTTAAATCATCATCATCAACAGTGAGGTCAGAGGACATTTATAAATTTGGGGGGGCGCTGTAACAAAATCAGGTAGTGTATTTGATAAAATAATAAAATCTAACCTCTAGTGTATGTTTAGGGTAATGTTTTGCTCCAAATGATGTGGCAAACACCCTGAAGTGACTGATCATCAAAATTTGATCTGTGAAGTATCATATCATTAATTGATTTCAGTTTGAAGCAGTAATGTGCCAAGAAGCGTAGTAATGTGCCAACAGATGCAAAGAAGAAGCAAATAGCCAGCAAGCAAACATGGATGGTTTCAAATACGTTTCAAATTGGTTTTGCAAATATTTTATGAAGACGGAAATGTGTTTGACTAATTTATTAAGACTCAAAGATTAAACACATAACACATTTTTATTGTGTTTATTAAAAAAAACGCTTGCTGGGTTAACTTTAAAAACCATGCTGAATCAACTGCCAGCCAGTCAGACACCAGTATTTCTGTTGCTGTGGTATACTTTTCACTCACAGCGTGAATTGAAGTGGACTGCCATTATATACAAAGCATGTAGAGCTCAGAACCAGGAGGCCACTTACACATGTACAGATTGTATCACACATATTCACACATCTGTTGTTTGTGTCATATTAACACACACACACTCACACACACACACACACACACACACACACTGAGAGTGATGGTGTGTGTATCCCTCCATCAGCTGTGGTGTAAGTCATCGGGCCAACGAGCAGTTTAAATATTCAGCCAGTGTTACTGTGACAACGGCCACAGAGGAATTCATTAACATTTAGCTGCACCTGTTCCCTCTGCTGCTCCTCATCCTGCTAATTGATTACAGCAGAACTGATTACTGAGAGGGTGGAGGGAGAGGAGAGGAGAGAAGAGGAGAGGCAGAAGGATGGAGGGAGAGAGAAAAGAAAAAGGACAAATTGAATAAATGTGTGTGTCGGCCAAATTCCTCAATATACTCTCTTTCTCTCTCTCTATTTGGTCGCGCGTCACAATGCGCTTCATTAGCTAATTAGCCACTTTGACAGGACACAGTTGGATGTGAGGTCTCCATGGAAACAATATAGAAGTTAAATTCATGTTGGAACAACTCCCACAGAGAGAAAAAGAGGCAAACCATCCGTGAAGGAGAAGAACATCACCACCACCACCACCACAGAGTCTTTACTGGGAGAAAAAATATTCCTCCTCTTCTACGACAACAGCATCAACTACTACAATTTAAATAACACCACTACTGATATAACTAATGATACTACCTCTATTAATGCTGCTGCTAATGATAAAGCTAATGCTACTACTTCTATTATTTCTGCTACTGCTATTACTGCTAATACTACTGCTATTACTGCTGCTGCAACTGCTATTATTGCTGCTGCTACTGATATTACTGCTGCTGCTATTAATGTGGCAGCTACTGTTATCATTGCTGCTACTACTGATATAACTAATGATACTACCTCTATTAATGCTGCTGCTACTGATATTACTACTGATATTATTGCTGCTACTACTGATATAACTGATGATACTACCTCTATTAATGCTGCTGCTACTGATATTACTACTGATATTATTGCTGCTACTACTGATATAACTGATGATACTACCTCTATTAATGCTGCTGCTACTGATATTACTACTGATATTATTGCTGCTACTACTGATATAACTGATGATACTACCTCTATTAATGCTGCTGCTACTGATATTACTACTGATATTATTGCTGCTACTACTGATATAACTGATGATACTACCTCTATTAATGCTGCTGCTACTGATATTACTACTGATATTATTGCTGCTACTACTGATATAACTGATGATACTACCTCTATTAATGCTGCTGCTACTGATATTACTACTGATATTATTGCTGCTACTACTGATATAACTGATGATACTACCTCTATTAATGCTGCTGCTACTGATATTACTACTGATATTATTGCTGCTACTACTGATATAACTGATGATACTACCTCTATTAATGCTGCTGCTACTGATATTACTACTGATATTATTGCTGCTACTACTGATATAACTGATGATACTACCTCTATTAATGCTGCTGCTACTGATATTACTACTGATATTATTGCTGCTACTACTGATATAACTGATGATACTACCTCTATTAATGCTGCTGCTAATGATGTTACTACTGCTACTACTGCTATTATTGCTGCCATTACTGCGGCAGCTACTGTTATTATTGCAGCTGCTACCTCTATTACTGCTGCAGCTACTGTTATTATTGCTGCTACTACTGATCTTACTGATGATACAACCTCTATTAATGCTGCTGGTACTGACATTATTACTGCTACTACTGCTATTTATTGCTGCTACTACTGATAATACTACTGCTATTATTGCTGCTACTGATATTAATGCTAATAATACTGCTGCTGCTCCCGATATGCTGCTGCTACTGTTATTATTGCTGTTACTACTGATATTACTGCTGCTACTACCACTATTAATGCTGCTGCTACGGATATTACTATTGCTACTACTGCTTTTATTGCTGCTACTATTAACATTACTGCTGCTACTACTGCTATTACTGCTGCTGCTGCTGCTATTATTGCTGCTGCTACTGTTATTACTGCTGCAGCTACTGCTATTATTGCTGCTACTACTGCTATTACTGCTGCAGCTACTGCTATTGCTATTACTGCTACTTTGTCACTGTTGCTGTACAGGTACAAATACTACCTGCAGCTGCAGCTACTATTAGTGCTACTACTATTACAACTGCTGTAAATACTAGTGCTACTAGTACTGCTGCTGTATTTTTCTTTCTTAGTTGTTGAGTTTCACCTCTTTCACAGCGCTCACTGAACTAAATGGGCTCCATGGATCAATTAAGCCGGTTTCAGATGAACTTCCTCTCCTTGTGTAAATTAGAAGTGAAGTGGCTTCAGGCTGTACTGTAACACTGAATCATTTTTTTTTTCTCTGTCTTGAGTGAAGCAGAAAATGTCGGCAGCAGAATTCCCTTCTGCAGCTGCTTTGTATTCAGATGTAGTTGACATTGTAAAGCAACAGGGCAAGTGAAGCCATGGCCTCGTTCATTGCCTTCAAATAGGCCGAGGGCGTCCGTCTGTTTAAATTTTCCCTCAGAGGACACAAGGAAAATGCAGGGAGGTCTGTGGAAAGTTGACGGAGATAACACTGTTAATAATGAGCACTAATAAGAAGCAAAACCGTCGTGATAATCACAAGAAGCAGAGACGTCTGACGGAAACTTAATGAAGATAATGAAGAAACACAACAATACTGCTAATGTTACTTAATTGATACTAATAATTAAATATCTGATACGACTACTGTTGCCACAACAATACCATTAATAGTAACACCTGAACTACTGCTATATCTGCTGCTGCTCATGCTGGTACTGCAAAGTTCTACAGCTAATGATTACACGCTGTACAAAAGAAACGCCAAGTTTGTTTTCTTGGTTTAGTAAATAAGGAATAGGAACTATTTATCAGTATTTAAAGTAAAAATCTAAGTTGTGACAACACCCTAAGCTTTTCTCTTGCCTCAACAAGTTAGGGAGTCCTGGTAACTTAGAATCTGTGATTCATTATTAAGTGTCAAAGTTATGTTGTGTTGTTTAACAATTAAACCAACTTTTAGACTCTACTTCATGTTTAGCCTATTTTCTACAAAACTCCTTGGTTGTTGGTTTGTACTATTTTAAATTATCTTAACCTTGCTAAGTAAATAAACTTGAGTGCATTTCATTTCGAGGTACAGTCAATATGATTGTATTTCAGGTAGGGCTGTCAAGGTTAGCGCGATAATAACGCGTTAAACGCAAATTCGTTTTAATGCTAATAATTTCTTCAATGCATTAATGCAATCGATTTTTCAGAGGTTGTAGCGGGCAGAATTTTAAAGCTGTGAATATATCTGTATCATATGAAAAAAACCTAAGGAATCCATTGGTACCAACCATGTCATACTAGCTTGTCATAAAGGAGGGTAAATAACGCTCTAAACGTGCGCTACATTTTGGCAAGGAAAAAGTGGCATGGCCATTTTCAAAGGGGGTCCCTTGACCTCTGACCTCAACATATATGAATGTAAATGGGTTCTCAGGGTACCCACAAGTCTCCCCTTTACAGACATGCCCACTTTATGATAATCACCTGCAGTTCGGGGCAAGTCAAAGTCAAGTCAGCTCACCGACACACTGACAGCTGTTGTTGCCTGTTGGCTTGAGTTTGCCATGTTATGATTTGAGCATATTTTTAATGCTAAATGCAGTACCTGTGAGGGTTTCTGGACAATATTTGTCATTATTTTGTGTTGTTAATTGATTTCCAATAATAAATGTATAAATACATTTGCATAAAGCAGCATATTTGCCCGCTCCCATGTTGATAACAGTATTAAATACTTGACAAATCTCCCATTAAGGTACATTTTAAACAGGAAAATTTTTTTGCAAATTATTTGTGATTAATCGCGATTAACTATGAACATTCGTGCGATTAATCGTGATGGAATATTTTAATCGATTGACAGCCCGAATTCCCTGCTGACTCTTTGTACTGTAGTGCTGAGCAGTTTGTCCGATCGATGGATGAAAACGCTTTGAGGAAAAACAAAACTTTAACCTGAATCTGGAATTAATTCAGTGGGTTTCTCTTCTGTTTCTGTATGCTGAGCTATAGTGTGAGAGCTGCATACAGAGCACCTCATCCACCCTGTGACCTCCATACACACACACACACACACACACACACACACACACACACACACACACACACACACACACACACACACACACACACACACACACACACACACACAGGGCCAGGTGAGTAAACACTCCCTGAATTCAATCTGTGATTGTTTGTTCATGTCCTCTGGGTCAGAGCTGCAATCACATCGACTGTGCGCGCGCATGTGTGGGTCTGTTAATGTCCTCTGGGTAAAAGGAGCAATCACATGGAGGCCAGAGTGCCTCTATTTGTTCTGCAATACAACATGCAACACAATGCTGCACCATGTGTGAATGTGTACGTGTATATGTGAGCAGCAGTTAGGCTTTAGAACAATATATTAAGAAAGACTACACATGGAGGTGTGTTTGAGTAGTTGGTTCTCTGTGTATACAGAATAGTTAGAAAATATTTTTGAGGATTTTTCAGTGATGGTTGCTGAGTATTAAAGCCACGGCCTGTGATCTGATGATAAAGTACCATAACAGTAACATTCAAACACACTCTCACATTGATCTACTGGTCTTTATGGTAATATAGGGGCTAAAAGAGTTATTTGTATTGCGAAAGATAGTTTTTTTCAATTAAACTCACGCACAATTTTTCACATCTGTGGTTAGATTCAGTGGGTCTGGTCGAAAGTAAAACTATTATACATAGTATTCTTTTGGTTTTGGTACGTTTTGTGTTCACATTGACTTATTGCAAACAACATGTAAATTTGAAGTTATATACAAACAGGGCTGTAAGAAACAATTATTTTCTTTATTGATAAATCTGTAATTATTATATAAATGTGATTAGTTTTTGGATTAATCGATTAATTGAGTAATGTATAAAATGTCAAGAAACTTGGAAAAAGCCCATCACAAGTCTGCAGAGACAGTCAGACGTTAGTCGTAAACCAAAAGATATTCACTTAACAATTATACAACCAGAGGACGGTAGCGAATCCTCACATTTGAGAGGCTGGAACCGATTCATCATTTAACATTTTTATTGATGATTTGATTATCTGTTGACAAATCTATTAATTGACGAATCGTTTTAGCTCTATACACAACATCTCTCTTTCTTAAATGCCTTTCTACCTCATGTATCAGGAAAATCCGTGCATACATACTAATGTACATACTGGTAGGTGTTACCATGGTTACAAAATTATCTTGCATAAATATATAGATCAGTCAGGGGTGTAGTTTCCACTAGGGATTGGGAACATGTCCCTCACACTTTTTTGAAAACTGTAAATGTCTTTTTAAGTAGGTGCATAAATTAAACAACAATTTTCATGGACTTCAAATTTTTTTTGTTGGACGGCCATTTTTATGGAAAACTAGTTTCATGCTAATGTGCTATTTGCCATTTATTTACATGCAGGATATCGCTCTTTTTTCCTTTGGTTGAAAACCCCCAGAGACAGCAGGCATTATGGAACATCTAGTCGTTTAATGCTAACAAAACAACTGTTTTCTCTAACCCCCTGAGACCTGTGGGATCGTGGGCAATCCCAACTGACTTTACTGTCTTTCAGAAGCTGTAATAGTTTAGTTTTAGAGCTAGAGTGAAAGTACAGACATCATATGAAACTAGACACGGAAGGAATCCGTTGGTACTGACTATGTCATGCTAGCTTATCTGGAAGTGGGCTAACGCTCCAAAGACAAGATATGTGAATGAAAATGGGTTCTATGGGTACCCACAAGTCTTTCCTTTACAGGCATGCCCACTTCATGATAATAACATGCAGTTTTTTGAATGTAATATACATCATATTTGTTATTTTGGTGTATTTGAATATTTCTGCATACTGGGGTCCCTAAACAGTCTTGGAATTGCATAAATTGGGTATCACTGTAAAGCTGAGATTCTTGTGGATCCAATTAGCTCAACTGTATTCATGTGTGATGATGTTAGTCCGCGTAGTAGCCATTTCATTGTAGTGAGACCATGTTTTTTTTTTTTATTTGACCTCACTGTATAACATGACCTTGTGGTGACCTGGGATAATCACAGCCTCATGAAACTGTATAACCACAAACTAGAGACCTAGAGCATTCAGAGGATGGATGGCTTTCCTATCTAGATTGACAATAAGGGGGTTTCTGAGCAGTTTACACCACAGAAGTGCCAAAAAATGCAATTATTGCAGACATCTCAAAATGTCAAAAGTTGTTGATACCAAATCACAGCAGGCTTTTTCTACGGTGTTCCTCAAGGTCTTGGTGTCATAATGTGGTATTTTGGAGGGATTATTGATTATTTCTATCAATTCTCCAGTGGTAAAAAATGGTTTAATTTAGCACCAAATTTGTGTAACAAATGGTATGAACCCAAAAATTGCTGCAACAACTTATGAGACATAATAGAGCATGGGGATGACCATCATATACTTCGATCATAATGTTCTAAACCGTTATACACTTTTACAATTTATTTTAATTAATTAATTCATGATTACAACAATTTACATCTCAACTTAATCTTCAGGTTCCCAGCTTTCAGATGATGTACACCACTTCTATGTGACATCTACTGTTGACCAGCTCACTCCCCCTAAAGACACCTTGTACCCCCCTAAAAAAGACAAAAACGGGTCTATTGTGGGTCTCAGAGGGTTAAAATGAGGTGTTCAGCAGTAGATTCCATCTCAGAATAATGATAGAAAACGTCAGCAACATTCAAAAATCTTTCAGGGAAAAAAAAAAAAAAGAGATGTGTTCTGGGATTAAACCCGCGGCTTTCCGGTCACAGAACCCTCCCTGGCCCAATCTCAGCTCGGCTGTTTACCGTTCGGTCTAATTAGGAGATGAGCTCCTGATGAGGTGGGCGGTGCTTCAGGTGAAGTTGGAGTGATTTGATTCAGAGGAGAAGATGGTTTGAGGGTGAAACAGAGCTGATGAATGACAACAAGCTGATGATTATGTTTCTGTTTTTGGTTTCTGAGGGTGTAATCATTTTGTTACCACGACGACTCCGTGCAAAACATCAGAGCAAGGGAATCTGAGATGGTTAACGGTAATTATCTGCTGCTCAATGACATCATCACAGGTGCATAACAGAGAGAGAGACGTAGTCAAAGAGAGGACATCTGTATTTCAAGCTGTAAAATTGAATGAACAGATGAATGGATGATTTCACAAAGTGAAACTGACCGACCGACTGACTGAATGAATGACACTAAAAGACCTCGGTGTTCTGCAGACACTTTGAATTGTGTGTGTGTCAAAGTTCAAACTGGCTGAGATTTTTAAAATCAAAACTTCCTTCTTTCCTCTGACACAGTAAAGGTCACGTCCAGCAGCTCTTCATGGATCAGAAACTTTCCAAACTGCAGCCAGTGAAACTGTATTATATCAATGTCAAAAGTAAAATTATATTCTACTACGGTAATAAGAAACCGAGAAGATGTTCCTTCCTTTTCATTACACTTTGCAGGAATGACTGGAAAGGACCTTTGAGACTGAAGACAAAATCCGTAACTTTCTAAGCGTATAAATGTAGCGGGTCGGCACACATGCGCGCTCGCATATGCACGCTCGC
>CAKALG010030802.1:0-25903 GCA_916700815.1 Helicolenus hilgendorfi | reverse complement strand
GGTCCGCAACACACATAAATGTTTTATTACATCTGAGCACTAAAGTCACATTATGACACATTTATATGTTCAAAATGGACCTGAGTTTTTATTCGAGGACTGACCATTCAGTTTATGTCTAAGTCACATTTAGGTACAGATTAAAACGTACTGGCGACAGATGAAATCAGATTTTTTTTTTTGACACAATGGCCACTGCATCCAAATCTCAATTAATGCAATTTGCCTGCAGAACCATCACAGTAAGTGACACAATTTTGTAAGTCTCTCAATTTAGCATTTTATAGCACAAAAACAGTTTAACCTTGCAGACAGTCTGCATTATGTACAAGCTTGCAGACGTCGCATGCGCTAGAAAGGTAAACTGGACGCTGCCTTCTATGTATGTACTGTAGTCCCTATCCTTAGTTCTATTATTGTATAGCGGTCCCAGACACTTATATTCTTTTTACTTTTTCATATTGTCCAGTCAATTACAACGATCAGGAGGTCGCCATCATGTTTTCTAGTGCACATGTATGGAACGTGTGAGCGGAGCGGTGTATGCATATCTCCAGATGTTGTACGGTATGTATAGCTATAGTTAAGCTCCATAATGGATCATAATAAAGATGCCAGATTCAAACAAAAAGTTGCAGTTAGGAAGCTCTAAAGCTTCAGAGTGACTTTGAATAAACATAAGCAAAGTATGGAATAAAGTACAGATAAACTGTACTACATAAAAGTTTACAACATGTGGCTAGATGGCACGAAGAGAATGCATCATGGTACCTGATCTGACAGGCCGGCAGACGTACATACACGCACAACAATTTAATCACAAGTCACTGCTAAACCACAGTGATATTCAGGGAATGCACAGCAGCCTATATGCCACATGTGGCCTGATTCCCCAGAGCAATATTCCGTCTTTCCATATCCAGCTGTCTGTTTGTTTACAGCACCTCAGAGGTTAAGGACTGCCCCGGGTACATTAAGGCAGCGACCCACCGACCCCATGCCTTACAGAGGTTGGCATCTTGCTGCGTACGTTTCCGTGCATCCATCACTCTTTGCTCATATATTGTATGTACCTACAGTATAGCCAAGTTGTAAGCCTTGGGCTTGTGTCACTCCAAATACTGTTTGGTGAAATGGCTTCTTGGCTAGTTTGCAGCACCCGTCCATCTGCTGTTTTAAGTAATATTAGAAACAAGCCCTTCTATATGAAGGGCAAGATGCTTTGATGACAACAACATCAACGCATATGTACACATCCACAGAGATAATGCAGACTGGGGATTCGTATTTTACGAATCCCAGAAGCAGAAGCACACTATCCAAGGAATCCTGAGAAATGTATTTGTCTTTAAGGTATAACAGTCAAAATGCATTGGTCATATTTCAAACAACACTAAATGAAACAAGGGGAAATATGCATAAACCTATGGGTTCCCTACCTGACCGCTTTATCGTATTATTTGTTGGCATTAATAATTATTAAGGATAAAAAAAAGGCATTTATGTTAATCAGCATTAGAATGAACATAAACTTTGCATGCAGCTTGAACTTCGCTTTAGTTGCTAGGAATATGAAATGCCAAGTTCATTGCCTGTGATCTGTCTGCTGAAAACAGCCTCATGAAAGTGATATTTGACAATGTTTCATTGCATAAACAAACCAAATTTGTTAAAGTGAGTAATTTGGAATTTTAAAAGTCATTCTGCTAAGCTGACGGATTCCATATTCTGTTAGCATTCAGAGGCTGCTGGTGCGAGCCTTCTGTAATAGTCAAAGCAATATTAGATATTGTAATAAAGTCAATGATCTCTAAAGTTAACAAAACATTTCTGTATTTTTTACTTCAGCATTTCAAACATTGTGCAATGTGCATCTGAGGCAATATAGTTGGTTAAATATAACACAATCCCCAGCTGCCTAAATCAACTTGTTCATTTTAAGAACAGGTTAGGCCGTCAGTGATAATACAGTAGATGAATTTAGTGGGCCAAAAAGAAGTTACCGTTGTGCTGCTGAGCTTCGCATCCCTGCCGACTCCATGAATTGCATCCACGCAGAAGGGCGTAAAGGAGAAGGAGGAGAATTTCCGTAGCGATATATTTTGTATCAGCCTATTTGGTTTATGCCTAGGACGTAACTACTTTTATATTATTATATTATTCCGGAAACAGAAATAGTTTGGATGTGTATTCCTGGGATTAAACCCTACTGCAGATAAATATAAATACACAAAGATAATCATACACATTAACAAATACATATACAAACGCAATGTATTGTTTCACATTAGGTTTTGGCTGTACCTCATCCACAATTTAACAATCCTCTGACATTGAATGTGACCTCGTTATGTTACATGCTTCATCCTCACCAACCATTGGTTTTAGTTTCTCTCTTTCCCCTGCATCTTTCTCTTTCTCAAAGTTGACCAACCCTTCATGCTGTCATCTGTTTTCTACTCCTATCCTTTCTCTTCCACTGTGTGCATCGCTTCTAAAATTTCCCCTCCGGGTTCAAGCATAAGGCATGCAAAGGTCAGAACATCTTACTGTCATCTTGCATGACTTAATGTATATCAAGCACGTCTCTATACTCTAACACATGGAATCTGGACGTGACATCCATCGAGAGAGACTTTGAAAGAGTGTTTGTGTCCTCATCAGGTGTGTGTGTGTGTTACTGTAAAGTTTCTCAAATAATTCTGCTGTCACTTGTCACCCTGAAGGTGCATGGAGAATGAACACACTCATTCAGAGGGAGAGAATGTCATCTTTTATAACTTGCAGCTAGTATAAAGTATCTCAGTGGCTGAGTAATTTCCAGGTCAGTGCTTGCTTAGCTAACACCAACTGAAAAAGCCTCCACAGCTCAATAGGGAAAATGCCAAAAGCTTACAGGTGCTCTTCCGAAGAACACACACACACATTTTCCCTGGTGTTGCCCTTTTCTCTCTTACAGTTGAGCATTATTAATAAATGATTAGGCGTGTAAAAACAGCTTGTTGAAACAGACGTCGAAGGCTTTCAACTGTGTGCGGATCAAGCCGTGCACGTGGTGAATATGCATTTATGTAATTTGTGTGTTTGCCCGAGTTTGTCGTGTCCACAGTGAAGGCCTATTTGTCTGTCGGTGAATAGATCCAGGCTGATCGGGTTTCAGTGTAACAGGGTTTGGTTCAGTGTCAGATCCCCCTGTGTGTAACTAAAGATACTTGATAGGAACACGGCAGCTGGCTGTTACGCACAGAGACACCTGCCACCTGAGTCTCTCAGGCTTTCTCACCCTCTTACACACACACAAACACACACACACACAGTGAATCAGTACATTACAGCCTCCCTTATTTCAAAGAAAAAATATGACAAATATGACCAAACCCAAACTGGGAAAACAGAGCTATAGTCAGAAAAAGAGATACTCTGTCATTACTGGTCTTGCGTTTCATGTCACAGATGCAGTTTGACTGAAATCGAGAGAGAGCGAGAGAGATGGATCAGCAGGTGTGGTGTGGTGTGTGTACGCGTGTGAGTGTGTGTGAGTGTGTGTGTGTCAGTACAGGTGAACAGAGGGTCAGTGAAGTACTCTCCACATGCCATCTGTCAGATCAGCTACATCACACGGACATTTCCTTGCATTCAGTAACAATGTCAAACCACCAAGACCCCAGTGCAATGCATTTATATGCAGTATATATGTTGACTAAATGCCAGGTTCACTCATCAAACATTCAACTTACACAAAGTTTATTAATTTATTTATTTACTTATTTATTGAGATTAAGGCTGGCAATCGATTAACATATTTAATCACAAATTAATGGCACACATCTGTTCAAAATGTACCTTAAAGAGAGATTTGCCAAGTATTTAATACTCTTATCAACATGGGAGTGGACAAATATGCTGCTTTATGCAAATGTGTGTATGTATTTATTATTGGAAAACAATTAACAGCAAAAAAAAGACAAATATTGTCCAGAAACCCTCACAGGTACTGCATTCAGCATAGAAAATATGCTCAAATCATAACATTGCAAACTCAAGCCCAACAGGCAACAACAGCTGTCAGTGTGTCAGTGTGCTGATTTGACTATGACTTGCCCAAAAACTGCATGTGATTATCATAAAGTGGGCATGTCTGTAAAGGGGAGACTCGTGGGTACCCATAGAACACATTTTCATTCACACATCTTGAGGTCAGAGGTCACCGGACACCTTTGAAAATGGCCATGCCAGTTTTTCCTCGACAATTTAGCATGACTTCGTGGTGTCATTTAGCCTCAACCTAGTATGACATGGTTGGTACCAACGGATTCCTAAGGTTCTCTAGTTTCTTCGTCACTCTAGCTTTATAATTGAGCCTGTTACAACCTAAAAAAAACACAAGTTATGTTAATGCAGTAAAGAAATGAGTTGCGTTAACTTTGACAGCCCTAATTGAGATATAAGATGAGGCGAGGTGAGGCTAAACAGTGCTCACATGCTTTTAAATTGAAATATATCATTATTTTAGGGAAGCAATTAACAATTTTTTTTTTTTTATTAACAATCTGTCAATTATTTACGTTTAAGAAACAGAAAACATATGGCATTTTTGCTTGATTAAACAACTTAATTGATTAACAATCAATCAATTCATCCACTGACTGTTTCAGATTCAAATTGCTTGCACTTCTCCAGAAATGCTCTACGATATTAATCCAGATTCACACATTCACAGTTTGGAGCTGCCCTGTGCAACAACAATCTTCACCCCTGTTCTCTCACAAAGAGAGATGTAACTACGAGCAATGCATTTGGTAGCATCTGTTGCCATTTCTACTATGATTATATGCGTTTATTAATATTAATAAAATGTGCCTATCAAAAGTTTCAACCCTACTCGTCAGAGCTTCTCCCTTGACAAATCAAAATGTGCATCCACTGACCAAAAATCACATCAAGAAACAGACATCCCCCTCGTTCTTCCAACATTAGCTCATTTAAATAACGAGACTTCAGATCTCAGTTAGTTCAGCCCTGAACTGAGCTTTACTCCCTTCATTTCCATCATTCTCTTTCCCTCTGTTGCAATGCATGGTCTAATGAGGTGCTAATGAGATTCACAGTCCTCTTCTGAATCAGATTAGTGAATTATGTATAAAGCCTATAAATCACATTGCCTTAAAATAACACATGTGGCCTGTGTAGCAACACGACACCCTTGTGCTTTTACAAACTGACAGCCAAGTGACAGTGCCGATTTTGTTTTACAGACCAGCTTTAAGGCTGTTATTGTTAAACGACAGGAAATGTAACAATTATAAAAGACTGTAGCTGTTAAATGTAGAGATGTCACGAGAACCGATAGTTCGGTACCAACTCGGTACCAAAATTAAAAAAATGTGAAGGTGCTCGTTTTCTTCGGTACCAAAGATACCGAACGATGTTTGTAATGTTCATTTGGTACCGGAGCGGAGGTACTGGAGATGCGATTCTTCCGGATCTAATGGGGGCAGTATACGCTTACAAGTGTTTTCATCTGCCGTGAAATGAAGGAAGAAGAAGAACGCCGTAACAGCACGGAAAAAACAACACGAGACGTGAAAGATGGCAGCTGCTGCAGCGCTACCTCCGAAACGTACTTTGCGTTCAAAGCAGATTTACCAGGAGTAATAATAGATTCGCAAAAACCAGTATGCGGTGCAGTAACGGTGCCGTCATACTTTTCTTTCCAAAGGAGGAAATACTTCCAATTTAGCAAAGCACCTCAAAGACAGACATCCAGACAATATTGTTTGTTTTAAATACTTGAAGGCTACATGCCACTGTTCTGCTTTGCAATGTTAATAGACGTTTCTTTTTATTTATTACTTAAAGGCTACATGCTCTGTTTTTTGTAATGTTCAAATGTTTTAAAAAAGGAGTGCGTGTTGAATTACATTGATTGATTTATTGTTTTGTTTTGTTTTTTTGACCGTGGTATCGAATTGGTATCGTGAATCGTGTAAATTCACTGGTATTGGTATCGACTACTAGATTTCTGGTACCTTGACATCCCTAGTTAAATGTTTATGTATGTTTGCATTGCATTTGTTGGGGGGAGGCCTCGTGGACTCCCAGGACATGTTTCCAGGTTGACAATGCCATACACACAACAGCATACGACAATATCTCATTGGCCCAGGGATATGAACTGTGAAACCAAAGACAAAAGACAGAGAGAAATGACATGGCAAAAGGTGGGAAAAAAATAAGGTGAAAGTTTGGAAAACTAGAGTCACAAGAGTCTGCGAGGGTGCAAACGTGGAGAGAAGATAAGTGAGGGGGAGAATGATAGACAGAGAGAGGTAATGGTGTGACCTTGTGAAAGCCTGCCATCACCTGCTGGGAGAAAAATTACCTGCAGGAGATAGCCAGAGCCCCTGAAAACACATCAACATCCACCTCTCTCTACCCTCTAGCTCCTTCACTACCTCTTTAACTGCTCCCAAATGAGGAATATGTTACTTGCTTGAAATAACTAAACTCAATTAAAGCGGAATAGAAATGACTCTGGTGGGTCCTCTGCTTTCATTAATTGGGAGCAAAATAACCCTACACTCTCGTTTACTCCTACGTTTCATCCATATTTTTATCTCTTCTTTTTTCTCACTTCTTTCTTCCTCTCCTCCACTGTAATTTGTCTTCATCTCATCTCACATTATCTCTTCGGCTGCGAATTAAATCTAGTGCGCATTATGCCACAAGATTTGAGAACAGCGTTGCCAAGGCGTCAAGGTCATCAGTTTTGCATTAAATATTGTTGCATGCTAAGAGCATGCCAACAGACATGGTGTCAAATTTAACAAGAGAGGTACAGCGTTTCCTTTTCTTTTCTACTTCTCACCATTTTCCATCTAAGTAGCCTTGGATGTGTCTCTCAGGGAGGTCTATTGATCAACCAAGCGGCAGGGAGGCCAGAACAGAACCGACAGTACAAGCCTTCATTTTAAAAAGGCATTCCGTGAACAAAGTGCACTTCTGTCTCTTCGTTTATGTCTTATCAGCTTGTGGTTAGTGAATCTGTAGCTGTACAATTAGACACAGTAAGACTTCCTATGCACAAACTGCATTCTCAATTAAAGGCACAACCCTTTGAAGTTCCCTACCTGCAAGCTCAAAGCAGATTCAGGATTTTACAGTCAAGTTCCAGTTAAAATTTGGCCATGGCACCAACTAGTCATTTGCGTACTTGAGTCATCAATGCTATAAATGTTTTGAGTTCTGTTTTGTTTGTTTCATTTTTCTGTTTGAATATGTGTTGTTATGGGTGGTTGTTCTTGTTTTTGATTATTATATGCACTGATTTTAAGATTTTAACATGTCATTTAAATGATTACTTAAATTATCATGCCCATTAAGGGACTAGGGTTGGAAATCAGCTTCGGCTATATACATCATACACTGCTTCTGCAACCATCAATGTTTCTCTGTTCCTTCAACACCTGACAAATTAGCGGGTTCTTTCAATTTCTAAAAAACACTGCTTTTAGATTCTGCTACTATTTTAGCCGAATTGTATAACAATGTTGTTGTGGTAAATTAAGCTTTCTTGCATATTTAAATTTACTTTGTAATTTGGTGTGAATCACTTACTGGTCTGATTGTTCTCAGTTTCACAGAGCAATTATTTTACTACACTTAAACACCTTATAAAGAACATCCTGAAGTTATATTAATATATGATAATAATAAATCATAAATAGTTCTTCTATGTAAAGTGTTTAAGTAGCACATAGACGCTCTTCACACTCTGCTATGGAGAAATATTAATTGGATAGTCTTGGCTTGTTGAGTCGCACCTACTCTGGTTGATGATACCAGTGACGTCTGTTCAAAACAGATCCAGGGCGCTGGAAGCACGGCATTTCACACAATCTGAACGCAGTTTATATTCATACATCAAGATGAAGCATAAGGGCAGTAATGTCGCTTTGCTGGTTGGGACAACTTTCAAGTTTCGCATTAGCTGATTCAAGTTAAGAACAGATGTCCAAACAACCTCGTGAAACAACTCTTCTATTTTCACCAGACACGAAAGCGTGTGTGTGTGTGTGTGTGTGTGTGTGTGTGTGTGTGTGTGTGTGTGTGTGTGTGTGTGTGTGTGTGTGTGTGTGTGTGTCATCATAGTAAAATGTGGTCATGGAGACACCTACTTTAGCGGGAACTACCAGTGGTGGTTTCGAGTACTTAATTTATATGTCTGTCTGTTTGTGGACAGATTTTGTCACCACGATAGCGTCACAACCGTGCAAGATGCAGTCACAAAACTTTACAGGTTTGTAGTTGAGATCAAAATGAAGGCAAAGGATGAGGTGTGGTCCGAGCAGGGAAGCCGGAAGTAGGAGGGTAGAAGGTAGGGAAGAATGGAAAACTAGAGACCATCTTGTGATGTGATCACATCAGCCGGGACGTCAAGTCGGCCCAGGGGAATAAAGTATGGGCAGTATAGACAAACTTTACGCCACTGGCCCGATTTGGCATCGCGTTTGGTGTGATTCTATTGCAAGATGGTCTTGAGTTTGCCATTCTTCTCACCACGGCAAAGCAGGTTGTGGAAACTATAAACCTCAATGTAGTAGCAGACACAAAAGTACTGTTTTCTCTATTAATGTTGTGACTGATCATGCCTTTCTAGAGGAGCGCAATAAACCATAATGGAACTTTTAGGTGACTGAAAATCTAACCCTGTAAAACAATTATTGAACGTGGAAACAAAACCGTGTGATATAAAATAACCTGTGATTAATTGTGCAGGTCTGACAATAACTGACTGACTCTTCACTCACCGTTTCATCCCTCCATCTCCATGTATTTCTCTCTCTGATTTATCACGATTATATCTCCCACTCATATCCTACTTGTGCTCTCTATCAGCACTGTTCATCTTTTTTTCTACATTTCCATACCATTAATAAGGTGGGATTGCTGAAGTCCAATCCATAGCAGGAAATTAACTTCTTTGTCCACTGACCAGAGTACTGGTACTGCACCACTTACTCTCACTGTTTACCAATGGAGCAGGACTCTCAAACAATGGTTGGTTACCTCAAACAGCAGAAACAACTTAACTACCAGAAACAAAAATACTGACAGCTGGTTTAATTTCTCTGCCTGCGCCCAACGCCCACGCACACAAAGGTATGTTGGAGGTACTCAAGAAATGAGGTAATGAGGAAAGGTAAAATGTTAATGGCAAAAGACCGAACAGTGAGGGAAAGGAAAGAGTGAAGCAGGTGTTGAAGCAATGAGGTAGGAATTTGTGAATTTAATCAAGCCCCAGTGTGCGTCTGTCTTAATTTCTCTGCTGTCACAATAGTGGCAAGAAGAGTCCTGGGAGGCTAAGATCTGGCCTCCCACATGCCTGAAGGCGAAAACACACACTCACATAAGCACACGGGCACACATGCAGGGGGTTGTCAAGGGAAATAACTTCATACCAAATGGAGCGTTTCGTGTTATTGATCAGGAATGCCCACTTTCTTCAGCTCATATCGTCTGAGCACTAAGAACCTGAATCTCACTCTTGTTATAAGAGTCTTACAATCTGTAAAATGTGGCTTTGAAGCACTCAAATACCAGCAAAAAAAACACAAGGAGCTGAAACTGAAATACTACTTTATGAGGCAACACTAGCAAGTTTGGTATGAAAAGTATTCTGTAAAAAGTGCAATAGTAAAAATCCATTATTGTGGCATTATTGGAATGAAAAATTGCCTCTAAACCATCAACAGCAAATATAGTAAACACAATAAATCATCCCCATATACACTAACCAAACAAAGCCCAATATAACACACTGTATGTCTTCAAACACAGATGATGTCATATGGACTATACACTCTACAAGTCTCCCTGATCAATGACTCTCTGGACTACACACACACACCCATGTATATATATATATATATATATATGTGCAAAGCGCCACAGACACAGCCAGGTGATTCATCACTAGTTGAGGAGAGCATGACCTCCAAAGCCTTTCAAGTGACCTCTGACCTCTCCAACATGACCTTTCCAAGGGGTCACTGTAGATTTATCAAACAACATAATGAGCATTACAACCACCATCACTCACTGATGTTCAGCTCTATCTCTCAAGAAAGATATAATATATAGGCCAAATAAAAACAACACCGTCTTGTCAGCTTCCTGCAGAGACCTCCCATCTCAACATATTTCACCATTTTCTTATTACAGATGACAGCTGACATTGCCTCTCAATCTCGCACTCCTGCCCTGCTGCTTCACTCTTTATCTTTTCCTTTTACCTCCCGTCTTCAATTCCCCATCCTCGCCCTAGTCACATACAGTACTGTACCACACACACACACACAGTCCAAGTCAGTCACTGATGCCTAATAGGAAATTGGCGGTGTGATCTAGCTGCCCGTGGGTATAATGCATTGCTGTGACTCGAGTCATCTTGCTGGTGAAACACGAATCTTTGCGACTCAGCCGTATTGACAGAGTAAAAAGGCTGTGATGGTACTATTGACATCTGTTCTAATTAACAGCCTAAAGGTTCTGTATGACAGACTGTGATGACAGTGTCGTATCAATAACTGAGTAGTTTTCTTTATCACTTGATGGTTAAAGGCCTCTCTATATAATCTTTCCAATCTTATAATATACAGCTTGTTTAGCTGGATTTTAAGTGTTACCGATTCCGCTTTCATCGCTTTACCGGGAGGATGGATAGCTGTGTATCAGAAATATGAGTTTTATGCAAAAAGAACACATAAATGACAAAGTCTGGAATCATTATTCAAGTATCCTACATTTACTGTCTTTAGGAATGTAAAGCCTCTTCCATCCTTTTCCAGCTGTTCAATTCGAGTGTCTGTGGCATCCTCATCTCTTAATAAGACATCAGTGTTTCCTGAGAAGTGTGAGAATCGCGTGACAAGTCCGTCAAACCCCCCACTGAGGGATTTAGCACCCCTTCATTCCTTTAAAGCTCATACAACGCGGAGAGTGATTCGCCAGAAGGAGAGAAAAACAGTTAACATGAAACACTGGTAATCCTCTCGTATCATAGTGGGCTGATGTACACACCGTGCTATGATATCTTCTTTCTCTGTTTTTTCCTGTCAGTCTCAAATGCGTACATTTTAATATAAGTCACAATAATACGGCTCATAAATATTACATAAATCATCTTTTCATGGTGCATTGTACCACTGGTTAGCCAAGTGTTTTTTTTTTTTTTTTTTTAAATGTAGCATCTGAGCAGGTAGATATTAATGACAATATACTGTAAAAAATATATACAACAAATAAACAACCAATCACAATTCATTTGACAGAAGTTACCCGTTTTGTGTTTGTACTATTAAAACTCCAGTTCCGATTTGAAGCCCATCATCAATAACAGGTAACTAAAATACACTGCTTCTGCCTAACCCCTGCATTTTTCATTATTAAAAGTTCCTGACACACCAAGCCGACGTTCGGCCATGGATCAGTTTGGGGCCGTCAGTGAGCGTCTGTCGCCCGAGTTTTTGCGATTCAGTATGTTGAATCGGCGGCAGAGCCCATCGATGAGAGAAATCACTCTGATTGGCTCTTCATCTTAAGTGAATCAGTGCACAAGAAGAGAAACGGAAGTGAGGAAAGCGAGCAAAGTAGCAAGCAAGTAAAGTCAAGAGGGCACATACAGATGGCTCTTTTCATTTTTCATCTTCATCTCATCTGTTCATTTCAATACACGGGTATTTTCAACGACGTGGCCATCTGGAATGAAGCTTAGTGTTGAGTGAGAGTGGTGTGAAAATGATCAGCAAACGCTGCTTTATTTCATGTACGTACTTGCATATCCGCCGTCCTCGGTCTTCCAGTTTCCCTTTTTGAATGACGAATACAGAATACTGCTACCTGCCGGTATGGAGAGTTATCGTCTCATGCAGGCGCAAAACATATGTGGTAGTTGGCCGTTGGCTGCAGTCTTTGTTGTGTGTTTGATGTGCAACTTTTTGGCCAAGACATGGGCAACGTGGTGCGACGCAACAGGCGGCCTTCGTCACCGCTAGTTCTCTGATGTCGGTTTGGTGTGTCTGGGCCTTTACAAACCTTTCAGTGAGGAAAATCAAGGATATGTTCCCCTTCTACCCTGTACACACACCCTTTCTCATCCAAAGTCAATTATAGATGGCTGGTCCCATTTCCAGACTCATCCTTTCACAAAATGTTTAAAGCCCTAATCTAAAACTGCAGTATGAGACACCATGGTAGGAAACATATGGTCCTACAATTTGGCTTTCATTCTAATCTGATTGACTTGATTGTGGCATGAGATTTAAGCCATTTTCTCTCTCTTCAAATGACTAAAGTAGACAGTACAATTCATAAGGTGATGACCTGACTTTCCTTCTTTTCCTGCCCATATATTATTTCCTACTTTTTACCCTTATCTCAGTCACATTCCTATAGAAGTTGAAATAGCCAACATGATCGCAGAGTCTTTTGATATGGATGAGAATTTTTTTTTAAAGCTCCTCAACCAAACTCAAACTCAATCCCTTTAAAGAATGCAGAATTTAGGGATTCAACTATGGAAACCCCGTTACTTGCAACACACCAGGGTAAAAGGTCCGCCATTATCTTCAATCCTATATTAACTTGGCCTCTTTTGGCTTAAATCCACAATCGGGGATCAGCGAAAAGGCTCGAGCGCAGTGGGGTGCTTTAAGAGCCTGAACGGATGAAAGGCGGGAGTTGTTTGTGATTGCTGTTAAAGAAGATCTTCTAAGGACAGCAACTATGTGACAGGCTGTGATTATGCAGCCATTTATTTAAGGGACCACTCATGTACACACATCCCTGGAGTAACACAACAAAATAAGGACACTGAAGAATATGAGCTTGTTTTCCTGCCGGCTTAAGCTTTCCTCAATTTGGGAAGAAAGCTTAAGATGCTTCACAGTGCATTCATAATTTTTACATGTAAAATGGGCTTTATTTCAGCCAACAAACAGCTACATCTAAACCCTGATCATAGACATAAACATGCATTTTCTTAGAATCCTAAATGCCTGCCACATTCATCTTTAAATGTAAAAAGCAAGTAGCATACCTACAATATAAGACAACTTGGGGATGAAGTGGATCTTTTCCGACTCCCCTTCCCAAAGACATTAATAGTTTTTCATTTTTCAAATGTATCTATAGGTGGCTGATGATTATTTGTGAGGAGGGAAATATAGTGGTACATATACACACACATACACACACACACACACACACACACACACACACACACACACACACACAAGCCTATACATAGACAGAAAACGAAACAGAATCATGGCAGAAGCCAGAGGAAAGTAACGTTTAACAAGATCCGGTTGGATGGTTGGAGAGACTCA
Organism: Helicolenus hilgendorfi; assembly: GCA_916700815.1. Classification (NCBI taxonomy): domain Eukaryota; kingdom Metazoa; phylum Chordata; class Actinopteri; order Perciformes; family Sebastidae; genus Helicolenus; species Helicolenus hilgendorfi. The sequence continues at coordinate 12,512 of CAKALG010030802.1, read as the reverse complement.
GGTTCAGGCCTTTAGCCCCATACTGTGAGCAGGCCTGCAATATAGCAACATACCAATGGGTGCACACACACACACACACACACACACACACATGGACACACACTCAGACTTGGATACCAGAGCCCCATACTGTGCTGAGACCTGCATTCAAACCCTCTTTGTAGAGCAGATGTGACAGGTTGTTTGTGAGGGGAATTCAGCAACACACACACACACACACACACACACACACACACACACACACACACACACACACACACACACACACACACACACACACACACACACACACACACACACACACACACACACACACACAGTATATACTCTGTATGTAAACATCAAAATGCACATACCAATGTGGTGTAGAACGGAATACATCACTAAATATATGAACCGAAGAAGCCTAGAGATGCTCAGACCTTGGCTCGGACACACAACCTGTCTGAAATAATCACAGCAACAGATCCTGTACAGGTCCAGACGTCTGCTGGTCCTCTAATAAGCTCCATCACCGGCACCCTCTGACTGCATCTAACGGCAATCATGTAAGTGCGTATGCATTTCTTCAAGGCATATTTAAAAATAGCGTGGAGTCGGGCAGTTATGCTTAACTAATAGGATCTCTATGGTTTTCAACTTTTTTGTGTACGTGTTGTTTCCAGCTGAAGACAGTCACACAAAAACACGTGTACACGCTATATTGGGGGTATTTCTTGTGCTGACACTATGTTCTTCAAGCCACAATTCCTAACAGTGGTGGGCCTGGTTTGAAAGGTCTTATTGATAACACTTTTATGTAGACGAATATTAAAAAAAAAAAAAAAAAAAAAAACATCCTTAGAGCCTTTAGAAAGCTGCTGAATAAAAGTATGGCTTTTCCTGAAAAAAAAATAGTATGATTGTGAATTAATAATTTGGCCGGTCCAAAATATGATATAGTAATATATCTGACATTTGGTTCCCATTTCTAACCATGCTTGTGAGCCAATAGTACAATGATGTTGGTATCATGTGGTATCTCTGGGTCGTCATTTAGTGTGGAATAAACAGACAAATGGCTGACTTCGACGGTAAGCGCCTGGCAATGACTTGTTGTGAAGTGAATGCAATGGAACGGGGGAAAGAGAATGCAACATCTAGTGGCTGAATGTTATCATTAGCACCTTTAACTTGTTTAATTAATGGCTTGTTCAGACAGAGCAAAGATCCCCCTGTACTACTGCCATTAAATGCAATGTCTACATTAATGTTCTGTCCCAATGGTGACCACATGAAAGCATAACAACCTCTGACTTGACACTCCATTACTAGAGCCGTATAAAATACTTTTCACCCGCTGTGGAAATGCGGACATAATACCTGGTCTTTTAAAGCCGATGGAAGCTGATAAAAGTCAAGACCGTAAGGAACAGGGATTTACACGTTATTAGCCTTTCATCACATTACATTCATCCCTTCTGATGCCTGCTTTGCCTCTCACCTTTTCTGATAAACAAGCTTAAAAAAGGTAAGACTGTTACTTCACTTTCAGCATTCCTCGCACTAAATTGGGTCTGACTGTTGTTGTGGTTGAATGTCTTAGAGACAAAAGTGCAAAAAGTCTAGCCTGACAGAATGTAAATGGTTTTAAAAGGATAAGTCTGTCGGGTCTGGAACGCCAGATATCTGATGATTGCTAAAAGTCCAGTTAACAGGTTCATGTTAATGTGAGTTAAAGCAAAGCTGGATGTAGATTGAGACAGGGAGCAACATGGTTGCATACAGTACACAGCAGCATACTTCTAAAATAGCTTCTGTACATTTGTAAGGAACATAGAGTCGAGCCTCAAGGTCTCATGGTCTTTACAATGAATAAATCACAGATCTGACAGAGTTGCATCAGCGACAACAATGGAAGAGAACGCTCAATTTGACTGCTCACTTCATACTGAATCACATGCCAGAACAAAACATGACAAGGCAGAGTAGAATACAGTAGAAAACACAAGAACGGAACAGAACAAAGCTAGGGCTGTCAATCGATTAGAATATATAATTGCAATTAATCGCATGATTATCCATAGTTAATCGTGATTAATCACATATTAATCGTACATTTTTTCATCTGTTTAAAATGTACCTTAAAGGGAGATTTGTCAAGTATTTAATACTCTTCTCAACATGGGAGTGATATGCTTATGCTTAAGCTTATGCAAGCGTATGTATATATTTTATTGGAAATCAACAAGCAACACAAAACAATGACAAATATTGTCCAGAAACCCTCACAGGTAATGCATTTAGCATAAAGAAATTTGCTTAAATCATAACATGTCAAACTCAAAGCCCAACAGGCAACAACAGCTGTCAGTGTGTCATTGTGCTGACTTGACTATGACTTGCCCCAAACTGTATGTGATTATCATAAAGTGGGCATGTCTGTAAAGGAGAGACTCGTTGGTACCTATAGAACCCATTTTCATTCACATATTGTATATTGGGGTCAGAGGTCAAGAGACCCCTTTTAAATTTACTTTAAAATTTAGCGTAAATTTGGAGCATTATTTAGCTAGTGAGCGTTATTTATTTTACCTCCTTCGCAAAACAAGTTTGTATGACATGGTTGGTACCAATGGATTCTTTCGTTTTTTTTTAGTTTCATATGAAGCCAGTATCTTCACTCTAGCTTTAAAACTGAGCCCGCTACAACCTCCGAAAGATTGTGTTAATGCATTAAAGAAATTAGTGGCGTTAAAACACATTTGCGCTAACGTGTTATTATTGCATTAACTTTGACAGCCCTAAACAAAACATAACAAGACAGAGTAGAATACAGTAGAAAACACAAAAAACAGAACAAAACCAAACTGCTAATAACCTGCTGCATGAAGTCTGTTTTACCTCTGTGCAAGCTGTTTAATCCACACAGAAGTAAAGTCAGTAAGCCTGTTCAACTGTGACATGTAGAGGACTGCAGTTCGTCACTGTGAAAACCTTTATGTTGTAGAAGCGCTGGTATGCTCTATTATGAAATAAATGTCAACAATGAATCAAATCAAATTTAACAAAACGGAAAACAGAACAGCAGAGAAAGCAGACAAAATGGCCCATTTAAATTTAAAAACATAACAGACCATCCCTTCACACCTTACTAGACAAAACACCATATTTAGCAGTGGAGCACAGAAACGTAGAGTTCAGTCTAGCTATGCAGATGAAGACATGTTAAAAGCAAGGTCATGTACGGGCCACCCCCGGCCTTGGTGTGGTTCTCATACAGCCCTGGGCTCGCGGACGCCAACACATGTACCTCCCCTCTCAGTCTATGTGTCAGTCAGTCTGTCTCCACTCTCTCGGACTATTTTTGTGTCTGCGTGTACCCCAAAATGTAGGCTAATGCCCTGAAGAATTGACAGATTAAATGCCAATCCCTGGGTTGTACCAAAACCAGCCCCAGGCAGAAAGCTCTGTGTTTGTGTGTGCCCGATGTTTGTATGTGTGTGTGTGCGTGTCCAGCCAGCTACAAATCCATGCCTGTGTGTCTGCTGGACTGGGTGAACACAGACATAAAACAACTGCCTTTAGTAAACAACTCTAAAGGTCACTGCAGATTTCAGATTGTTTATACCTCGCTGTCATGTCCTGATGAAAAGGAAACATTTTTGGCCTTAATGTCAGTCACTTTCGGTGTCGGTTCATTTAAAACTATGCTATAAGGCCAAAATAAACAGCCCCGTGCATTATAAGCAATGTAAAAAAAGAAAATGTGTCACTTGACTACAAAGCAATGTAAGACCGATGCCTGGAAGAACAAACTAGACTAATATATATTTATGTGCTTGTGTGGTGTGGTCTCCGTTCAATTATTAATGGCGCAGCTCAGGTTTTGTCATTTGAAAGATTTGTCATCTGACAGGTTGCAGCCTCAGCTCTCTGAATTCTAGGTTTTGGAAAGAGTTGTTAATGCTCTCGGACACAGGTTGAAAAATTAGGGCTGTGGAATAACATATGTAAATTCTGTTTCAGGGTGGATTTTCACTTTAATGATTTTATTTGCCGAGCATGACCTTTGCCTCTGGTAAGTATGTGGTCAGAAAATCAATGACATAAAATCACTTGCCCAACATCAGTGGACATCTTACTAATCAACCGATGTGGCCATGGGCTATAATGCATATTCACCACCTGTAACTATCCATTAGATTAGAAAACTGTTCATTACCACATTTCAACATGTCTGTCTTTCCGATTAAAACATTTCAAAGGTTTTTAAAACGGTTTTGAATTTAAAGAATATTTTAAACTCGTCTGTAATTTAGTTTCGTCTTCAGTGATATGAAAACAATTGTCAACATCTGTTTTATCTAATAAGATACGGTTTTCAATCTGTTCATCTGCGAGATTTCAATCACATATCTTGAGGTCAGAGGTCAATGGACCCCTTTGAAAATGGCCATGACAGCATTTCCTCACAAAAATTTTGTGCAACTTTGGAACATTATTTAGCGTTCTTCCCGACATGCTAGCATGACATGGTGGTATCAATCAATTCCTTAGGTTTTTATAGTTTCATATGAAATCAGTATCTTCACTCTAGCTTCAAGATTGAGCCCGCTACAACCTCTGAAAGACAGAATAGCGGACCGGTCCGCCAATTGTTAAGAGGTTAATAGTCTATATAATAACATTTTGATACTCTATGTCTGTGTATTGATACAATATTGCCACACAAAACATTCCAATACTATGCTATATCAATTTTTCTCTCACCCCTACTAACACACAACCATAACTAACACCCAATATCTTGTTTTTTATCTTGTGACATGATATGTAGGCCTATAGCCTCTGTGTAAAGCAGCTCCGTTTTCCAAAACACTTTCGGCAGCATGTGGTCTACAATCAATGGCCCTAAATTTGTGTTGCAACTTCTGCGAAGACAACAATGAGCCAACAATAGACCGTCCTGTTGCCGAGGGCCATAATATATATTCATCGCCCAGCCTACGTATCTGTTCTAAACACACAGTGTAAGCACAGCACATACACTTTGGACTTCTTCCAAGAGTTCATTCTGTGTGTTGTGTGTCCCTTTTCAATTAACATTAATGATTTTTTCTTTCTTAGGGTTGGTTCATGAATATCAAAATGATATTGAAATGAATGTAAATATAATGTGGGAATTGGCGTATTTTGAAAACAGAAATACACAACTCCGAGTTGGGTTCCAATTCGTTAAGCATACAGTCCCTTGATCATACAAATTACTAGAGACAGCCAAGTGGAGAAATCCAACACACACACACACATAAATAAATACACCCACAAACACAGAGCAGTTTAATTACATGCTGTTGAGCAACTGCTTCTTTAATGCATTCTGCGTTCATTGATTTGAGAGGTCTCTGACATTGAATTACGCTATAGATTTTGGCATTTCAAACGCACGCACATGCACACCCAAATATCCATACTAATTGACTTTTTAGCATTCAGAAGCAGCTCTATTAGCAGTTTATGCTACTAAGTGTGTTCCTGCTGAAGGAGTGAACAGCAGGGCAGAGTACGCCATCACTCTAAAAAAAGAAAGCTGGAAGGAATCCCATCTCCCACACATGTCGACTGCCCCTGCATGCTAAACAAAAATCATACGAGCCAGCCTCATTTCATAACGCTGTGGGCAACAGTTTGGAGAAGCAGTACGACGCCACGGAAAGGAATTATTAAGTAGACAAATGAATGTACTGGACTTTGATATCATCTTAATAATCACGTATGGACAACAAAACCAATCCTGAACCTGGTCTAAGTGTCCTAGAGCGAGACAAAAATGTCTAGGCTCACTGTAGATTTAACCTAAACCAATGCAAAACTCGTGTGCTCACATAAAGAAAAAACAGCACACACACACACACACACACACACACACACACACACACACACACACACACACACACACACACACACACACACACACACACACACACACACAATGCCGTTTCAAAAGTAACTTTAGTTTTCAGCTTCAGGACTAATCAATATTTTTGTACATATGTTTTTTCAACACACACGCAGAACATACACTCCATATGCATATCTGCAAGCATTCTCTCACATGATAAGCCTACACACCCGCCACACACACACACACACACATATATAACACTCTCCCACAAGCTGCCTGGGCATCCATCCACCTGACAAACCCCATACACACACACACAAAAACACGAATACAACTCCTTATCCCACACACTTGGCATGGATGCCAACTAAGCCCCAGTTCTCCAGAAGTAATAAACCGCCTTTTCACTGCGTCTCTCCAAACCATGATAGAAGACTGCTGAAAGCCCCTGTGCTTCCATTTTAAACCCCTCAACTCATTTACTAGGACACTGATTGTTACTCCTGTGACCATGCGTGTGTGTGTTGGTTGTACATAATGTCCCACATGCCACTGCCATGGGGATTATTTGTTTTACACACTAATGTACACACACACACACACACACACACATCAGTAAAACGGGACAGCATGACAATATGGATCACAAAGTGTATTTAACATACACAAGGCCGGGTTAATTCTGTAAGCTAAGTTAAGAAAACAGCAAAACGCTGCCTGAATTCCCACGCACACATTTGTGCATTGCAGCACAAAAAGGCAAATGAATGACACGATAAGTCGCAAGGCATTCTGCGTACAATAAGAACGCCGCTTTCGCTTTTGGCGTGTCATTTGTACGCCATGTAGTCTGTACTGACTGCAATGTTAACGCATCTGCGTAATTATGCTACGCTCAGAGCTAGTGATTTATGGCGGGTGGGAGGGGGAGGTGGATGGGTCCAACAAACACAGGACTTTGAACCAGGAGGTCGGTGTTCGAGGTAGTTGTTTTTCTGTTAAGTACCATTAGTGGCGTATTTTTTAGTGACGTTTGTGATGTGTTTTCTGTAGTTATGTTATGTTGTTTACGTACATATTTTACTTAGTTTATGTACTTATTTTAAGACCAACCATGATGTTTTTCCTAAACCTAACTAAGTGGTTTTGTTGCCTAAACGTAACTGCGGACGTTACCGTAGTTTTGTTGCGTGGCATACACATGACGCAAAAAGCCTAAAATGAGTCCTCATGACACATGGAATGTCCTTGAAATGTCTATTTATACGCCTTCCTGTGAAATTGGGTTGTGCATTCACTGCCTCGAAACACAGATCTCAAAAAGAAAATTAATCTCTAAACCCAACATGCACAGGTGTAGTTATAGTTAACATGAATTGTCATTTCAGACCGATATTTCCTTTCCTTCCTTCCAGGTGGTCTAGCCACTCTCCTTTAACATTAACTTAACTAAAGCGTAACAGTATGGCTAATGACAGAACAGCAAGCTGAGCACCTCAGTGCAGCACAGCTCGTTACTTAACAGGCAGTGTGATGGCCTCCGTCGACGTCTCCAAATAGAGGAGTCAGAGAGGTGAGCCATACACATGTTCAAATTAGCGGACAGCATTCAAGGTTAATAAATTATTACCCGTGAAAGCCACATCCAACAGACAAACCCCTGCCCTTTTTTATGTGGAGAACTAAAAAGCCATGGAAGATAAGGGCCACAACATAAAACAGTCTCATCAGTAATATTATACTGATACCATGTATGAGAAACATCATCACCTTTGAGTGGCTTACAACAAAGAATATGCTAATATACAGGATCCCAACAAGGCTATGGTTAAGTGGGAATTTAACTGATCTTAAATATAGCTATGTTTACCTGGGAAAAGAAACAGCTTATGACTTATAACAAGTGTGGACGCAATGCACTGCATTCAAGTAGTGTTTATCTCTTTTGTCTGGCTATACCACATCTGCCATTGCATGTTAACTTGCTCATCAACCTTCTTCTGGTAAACATGAACTTTTACCCTCCTCAAACAAAGGGTCTAAGACATATCCATAGACTGTATATAAGAAGTGGACATAGTCAACGGTTTTTGACACTGAGCACCGACACTTCTCACGCCCTAAAGCACACCCTGCTTTATGGTCTATTTTACTCTAAATGGTAATATAATTTACCAAATGAACATCATGCTGTATTGAACAAGACTTGAAACTAGTGGTCGAGACCATAAACTCATGTTTACAATGTTTACTGAGGTAATAAATCAAGTGAGAAGTAGGATCATTTTCTCATAGACTTTTGCAACCAGAGGAGTCGCCCCCTGTTGGCTATTAGAAAGAATGCAAGTTTAAGGTACTTCAGCATTGGCTTCACTTTTCAGAACCGGAGATTGCCGCCTGGATGTATCTAAAGTTAAGATTTAACATTTTAAGACATTGAATTAAAAAAGAATTACTGAATAAATGTAAAGCCACTTTTAGGACCACTAGATATGAGGCCCCAGTCTGTGCAAATGTGTGTGTGAATTATAAGTTTGTGTGCGTGCGTTTCTGGTACCAGGAGGTGCAGGCATAAAGGCCAGCGTGTGACTGAGCGCGAGGCAGACCGTGTGCCTGCTTCCTTCTCTCTGTCGATCATATGTAGAGAAGCAAAAGAAAAATGAGGGACTAAAGAAAAAAAAAACTTAAGTGGGCATTTGGATACGCTTTGATCCCGTACCCCTTCATTTTGAGTCTCCATCATGCAAGCAGCAAGTGATGAAAGGCAAAAAACTTTCTCACATTCCTCCTGAGTGTGTGTGTGCGCGTGCGTATGAGTGTACGTGTGTGTGTCTGTGTGTGTGTGTCCCTCCCAATGAATAGAGCATTAATTGCATTAGCATTACAGCTGGGTGATTTCCAGTCACAGAAAAACTCTGGCATCAACAAAGAAGACATTTAAAAAATCCTGAAGTGTGTTATTATTTTGTGCGTTTCAATTGAAAAATTCTTTGCATAAAAACCGGCATGACAGAAAGAGTGAAAGAAAAAGTGAGCGCGAGGAGACGTCTGAAGCAGAAAGACAGGAAGATTGCACTGATGAAGGTTGGCCAAGTGAAATTGTTCACCCTTCAAACTGCAATATTTCTTTATGATAAGTTACTCTATTCTGATGATTCAGACATCCAAGAATGTAAAATGGGACAGATGATAAATTGCTGCTTTTTGCATCTAGCTTAAAATGCAAAACCATCTCTAAGAGCCAACCGACTAAAAAGCCTAAAATTTGTCTATTCAAACACGTCAGACAACAGCGCTGTTGCAGCTGAGGTTATTGAGGCAGGAGGGCTTTTATTGTGTCCAAATGTACACAAAACTCTTACGAGCTGTAACCAGAGAACTGAATGCTCTTTTCCTCTGCTTTTCTCAATGTTGAAACTGCCAGAACATCTCCCTTCAATCACTGTGCTTAAATAGTGTAGGACTGTAATGATTATTTTCATTATTAAATTCATTTGCAGAATATTTCTCTCAATCAATTATGTCTTTATGTCAATAAAATGTCAAAAAAATGGCTGTTAATCGATTAAAATATTTAATCATGATTAATCGTACATTTTTCGAATCGGTTTATAATGTACCTTAAAGAGAGATTTGTCAAGTATTTAATACTCTTATCAACATGGGAGTGGGCAAATATGCTGCTTTATGCAAATGTATGTATATATTCATTATTGGAAATCAATTAACAACACAAAACAATGACAAATATTGTCCTAAACCCTCACAGGTACTGCATTTAGCATAAAAAATATCCTCAAATCATAACATGTCAAACTGCAGCCCAACAGGTAACAACAGCTGTCAGTGTGTCAGTGTGCTGACTTGACTATGACTTGCCCAACATTGCATGTGATTATCATAAAGTGGGCATGTCTGTAAAGGGGAGACTCGTGGGTACCCATAGAACCCATTTTCATTCACATACCTTGAGTCAGATTAACGGACCCTTTTGAAAATGGCCATGACAATTTTTCCTTGCCAAAATTTAGAACAAGTTTGGAGCATAATTTAGCCTCCTTCAGGACAAGCTAGTATGACATGGTTGGTACCAATGGATTCCTTAGGGTTTTGTAGTTTCATATGATGCCAGTATCTTCACTCTCGCTTTATAACTGAGCCCGCAACAACCTCCGAAAGATCTATTGCGTTAAAGAAATTAGTGGCGTTAAAACTAATTTGAGTTAACGAGTTATCGCGTTAAATTCGACAGCCCTAAAAGTTACTCAATTACAATTTCCTAGAGCCAAAGGTAACTATTTAAATTGTTTGTTCTGTGCACCCAACAATCCAAAACCCAAGATCAAATAAGGTGTGAGGTAGAGGACCACATATTCTCAAACAATGTGTGGTTCATGGGGTCGTTTGTGATGTAACTTATAATTCAATGCTTAGAAAATTGCAGAAAATTGTAGAATTGTATAAAAGAATTCTAGACAAGTAAGGAAATTCAAAGCCTACCAAAATTACTCTTCATCAGTATTGATCTACATTTAACTTGAGTTTAGTATTTTACTTATTATGATGATCATGATTCACCACTTGTGTTGTGTTGGACTGAAGCAACAGCAGTCAGTGTTAACATGCAGTTCCTCTAATGGCCCCTAGAGACAGGCTCAAGTGGATTATCTGGATTTTACATGAACTAACTGATGTTAATTACAGGAAAATTAATGTATACTTTTCCACCTCTTACAGGGGTGGAGTGTTTAAAAATGTAGCTGATAATAACAGTCAATATGATCACTTTAAAATATGACTCTTATTTGATGTAATCTGATTTCAGTCCATAAAGATCCAGAGTTCTGAGCTGAAGAGAATCTTAAAACTGTTTTCAACAGCAAAATCCGGATTCCTACAAACCGTCACCCAGTGACTCAGTTCTCTCTCACACTACCACAAAAGCACACACACCCGCCAGGTGTGTATGTGCCCCTGATGGATGGAAATTAATCAAAATGCAAAACAGCCAGCTTAATTTCTCTGTGTTTATGCAAATATCTCTTTCTCTTTCGCTCTCTCCATGTGTGTGTGTGTGTGTTTCAACAGTGCAGTGAGAGGCCAGTGGAACAGTGAGTAGGTGGAAACTGACATGGGGCAACAAGCTGAAAGCATGTAACACACATACACACACACATATACACACACTCATGCATGAGGAAAGGGTGTGCTGTATAGCAAAACCTGAATGAAAACAGCAACATTACCATAATTACTTTTTTTTGGCTACACTTTGGCTGTGGTGTGAAGACAAACTGAGTTTTGAAATAACAGATAGATATTCCAGGAACTAAATGACTTTAGTTTTATTTGTCTCCTATTCCTTATTCATTGATGGGGATGAAATATGTAATTATTCTGGCAGGCTATTTGCTGTCTCAGGGCAAGAATTCTTAATTCTGACTGAACCATTTCAACTCAAACTTGGTTATGCATCTTGATATAACGTGTGGTCTTAAAGTGGATGGGCCAGAATTAAACTACTTTCAGATAGTCTTGGATGTTTTTTTTTAATCTCCTATACTTCTAATTATTCCAGCTGCCAATCAAACTAGTCCTGATGGATTTATTCCACCACGATATATGCTAAAAATGTTTTAATCAACGAGTTTATTTTCATTAAAAATCTAAAACTCTACTGGCTACATAAAATAGAACGTACAGCAGGAGACAAAGTGTTTGGGTGGACATTGTGTGTTTGTCCGTACTTGATTGAGTTTCTGAAGTGGTCCTCTGCAGGGTTTTTCACGGTGCAGCTGTTGAGCACCCACAGGTCTGCGTCTGTTGGGTCATCTATAGAAAGAGAGAGAGTTCATTCTTAGTTAATATTTTTTATAGAACACAAGAATGACTTTAGAAAGAAAACCAATCAACACATACCAAAATAGTATAATAAAGGACTCAACACAGCATAGGGAATCCTAAAAAAGCAGAACTACATAATTGGTTTCTGGCGCAGTTCCTTTGTGTCTGAAGCACGCGATGAGTCATCATGTCCTCTAAAAGTCACACCCAAATGATCCCATGTTTATCAGTCATTTTAACCAGTCTCTAAATTGTGGAAGAAAAAGAAAATCTCTCTCCTTCAAAACCACAACACTGTCTCCTTCACACATGATAATCTCTTAAGATCGTTACAGTCTTTCAAATGTCTAATCACTTTAAGGTATAGATACACAAGTATCATATTTGCAGATTTGGAAAGAGTTCTTTGATGATCGACTTTTCGAAGGTCTTCGAAGGTCCAATTACTAGCTTTTCCTGAGCTTTCATCTCACTGTCTTGCATTTATGATTGCCTATCCTGGGCCCCCTGTACAACCAGATTTTGAATACTGAAAACCACTCAACTCATTACATGACAAAGAATCTTCTGGAGTGTTTCACATTGCTGCCAGAATTTGGCAGAAGATAAATATATGAATAACAAACAACCACCTATGTTCAAAATACTCAAAAACATGACACGAGTTACTGTAAGAAGGTCATTTAAACATATGTTTAATTGACACACTCACACAGAGCAGTGCATTGCTCCTTGTGATGTTAAGCTCGGCTGCCGCTCAACACGATGGTGGCGGTCTTTG
>CAKALG010030801.1:0-32420 GCA_916700815.1 Helicolenus hilgendorfi | reverse complement strand
TGCATTAACTATATTAATTATATATTTTCTAATATTTCTGATTATTTTCAAGTTTTACAATGTAATCTGTGCTCGGGATTTTTCGCCTATTTGGTTTATTATTATATCGAAGATATAAAAATACAACATATCAAAACTTTGTCAGAGACAGAATGATAAAATCCGACTTATTTCCTTTATTGTCCTCTGTGTTAATTCTATTGACCCCTAATAATTTTGACTAAACATTGAATCTCTCACATTTTTAGGGTTCCCTTGGTTCCACTGTTGTATTTGTATGTGGTGCCCAAATCTGTTTTAGTGAAGAATGTGTGTGTATAAGTAAACGATTGGATGTTTTAATTGGATTTGAAATCAAATGTAATATTATTTAATATTGAGTATTTAAACCAAGACACTCTTGGATTGTTGAATAATTACTGATGTTTCAAAGGATAACTTTCCATGATTTCTTATTTCTCCAAGGCAGTTGATTTTAGAATTCCCTGATAACATATTACTCATTAAATCCTGTTTTTTAATCTTATTCAGTTTTTATAATAAATTACAATTTTAAAAAATTGTTATACATGTTGAGTAAAAGCAGCCATGATTTCTACTCCTATGATCGCCTCCAGTGTGCAAAGTAGTTAATATGTATAAAAAATATATATATTGTGAATTGCAGTTCTTTATTTCCCAGAAAAGTCCAGTGAGAAAACATTATCGTTTTGCATTAGACGGCTTCACCACTGCTCTCTTCTCTTCTCTTCTGTGGCCCTTTTCTAGGAAGATCCAGTCCCACACACACACTGTGAGTGAGTGGGAAGCCTGTTGGGTGCCCCACCCTGCAGCCCTGCAGCCCTGCACACCTCCCATGGCTGCTCCAACATGGTCCGTCTGATCCATAGGAGAGACATCAATAAGAAGAGGTGAAGCAGAAACCACAGTGAAGAACACAAAAGGAGAGATGGAGCTGCAGACACACACAGCCACAACCGGCTCTGCTGCAGGTTAGCTCCTTTGATACAGCCTCATAATGGCAGTTTGATGGGTGCACATGGGGCGACATGGGGTTTTATACGTGTTTACATGCGCGTTTACATAATATCTATGGTGTTTACGCACAGCCCACTTATTCTTTTTTTTTTTCTTTTACTCTGAAGGGGGATTTTCCTGTGGCAAGCTGCTTCGGAAAAAGCAATTAAGAATTCCCAAACAGTACACCACAATAGGAGATATCGTTTTGTGCAATGTGTGTTCCATGTCCCATGCAGTTTTTTTTTGTCTGGGATGGCTTGGCTATTTTTAATCTGTGCACAACCGAACCCACCTACAGACAAACCACAAATTGAATGGAGAGGAGGAGGGGATGAGTGAGTGGGCATGGTAATTGCCTATTGTGGAGCTCAAACTCCTCTGTTCTACCATAAACAGCTTCGGTATAGTTCACAACTTGATACCCATACTGTAAACAATTGCTGTTAATTTACAGCAGGATTTCAACAGTATTAACCTGTTATTGCTAAAAACAGTGCTTTACTGTTAATACAAAAGAAAACCTGTTAAATTACGCTCATAGGCCGTTTTTTAACTGAACTATAATGCATTCTTAAAAAACAGCACTTTACTGCTGATCAACTGTCTAAAGTATCATCAGTAACAGCTTCATGCAGTATTTTTTTAATTCTTGGACCTGATCTGCACATGTGAGACTTGTACATTGTACATGATTATAAAATCAGTGAATTAGCTTTATTGTTCTTCACTCACATGTTGTTCTGGTTTGCATTCTGTGCTTGTAGCCAGCTAGAGACAGACATTTTGGGAAAAGTGTCAACAAGTCTATTATGGCCTTTTTTCTAACAAGTGCCTTTAATTGTATTTACTGTGACTATTCCTATGTCTGTAACCTGCTAAGTCTATTAATCTAGGCAAAAAATAATGTTTATTAAAATGTATGTAGAAAAATACAACCTAAATAGTGCATTAAAATAAATCAGTAAGATAATGTAAAAGAAAGGTGAAAAACAGCTATATAATGTATCTTTAAACAGTAAATTAACTGTAACATACTGTGAAATTAATTTAAAAAAACAGTTCAAACTGTATCTTTCATTAACAGTATAAAGCTGTAAATTTCAGCGACAGTATAATAATGTTAATTTTACAGTAGCATAAAGGCAACCCTGCTGCCAGTTCTTTACTGTTATTTTACTGGGAAATTCTTAACAGTGCAGAAAGTCCAGCCAGTTTGGGGATAGCAGTATGAGGGCATATCCTCGTATAGTCTGTGTGGGAACCCATATAGCCAGGCAGTGGTTGGAATCAGTCAGGAATGCTTTGGGATGGTAACTGGATTCGGTTGTAATGCCCAGTTCTCCACAGTGGAACACTAGGGTGGGAAAAAGGCCGAGAGCATTTCCTGAGTGGAGGGGGGTCCCAGTGAAGCATCACATGCTCGGGCATCGTGTGACAGTGATCCTGCCAGGTTTTAGCCTCTGATCCAGAGAGAGGAGAGGAGTACAGCTGTGGGGGGAGGTATGGTGGGTGCTGTGGGCAGTGCCACGGAGAGGAGAGGAGAGGAGAGGAGAGGACAGGGAGAGGCTGGGAGGAAAACAAGAGAGGCACAAACACTGGAGCTGCTATAATGCAACCTGTCGAAGGGCTACTGCCTGTATCTGTATCTGTTTATTCCACGGAATCTGAATTTAATCCTGAAGTAGCTTGGCATAGAGCTTGTTAGAAATATGCTGCTTCATTTTCTCTTATTTTTTTCTTATTCTGCCATTTATACTCTAAGTCTCTCTAAGTATTTGTTAAAAGTTTAGCTGCTTACTAAATGTACAAAATAGCATAAGTGTTTTAACCATGTACCTGGATAAATCAAATAGTAAAGCATGATTGTATTAGAACCCCACCTTCAAAACAATAATACAAGTGTAAACTGGATCTAACTAAGATAATTGAAAATGCTCTGGGTGAAAATAGATGAAGGAAATATAACAGGAGGATTTTAACAGGTGGAAAATACAAGTCCTAGTTACACTGGGTCATATATTGAATGCCTTTTCTTTAAAAGCTAGAAGGGCCAAAATAAAGTTGGTCTGCGATTTAAAGAAATGTAGAAAGCTCTCTCAGCCAATTTGCATGGACCTTTAAATTCTGCTCATCAGATTTGTATCTGTCAAATTGCACAAGGTGCCTATCTTCAATATCAACAATATTATCGGATCATGATCGGACCTGTGCAACATCAGTCAAGCTGTATCCTGCAAAGCACACCTAATCTGATTAAAAACTGATGAAAAGTTATTGAGAATGACCCTCGTTGAAGGTCTGAATGTCAAACACAAAACTATCTACACCTCTGTGGTTTGAGCTTATTTGTTTGATTTTTGGAAAATCTGCTTCGTGAAAAGTCCTGCTGCTCGGGCCACCATCAGTTCCTGTTCACACTGCACAGACAAAAGTCACCTGGATTAGTTGATACTGAAGAGAAAATCTTCAGCAGAGTGTGCTTGATGTCTATGTGTTTTAATTTGACTGAGCTGTGACTCTGAGAGGATGTCATTTCAACCAAGAAATTCAGCATTTATTATTGTGAGAGCCACAACGTTTAGTTGTCAACATTTAAATTAATCAGCAACTATTTTGATAATCGATTTGAGACAAATAAGTAAAAATTCTCTGATTCCAGCTTCTTAAATGGGAATATTTTCTGGTTTCTTTACTCCTCTATGACAATAAACTAAATATCTTTGAGTTGTGGACAAAATAAGACATTTGAAGGCGTCATCTTGGGCTTTGGGAAACACTGATCATCATTTTTCACCATTTTCTGACATTTTATAGACCAAACTACTAATTGATTAATTAAGACCTTAAGCTAAAGATTAATCGACAATGAAAATGGAGAGTCGCAGCCCCAATTTTGAAGAAGACTGTTTTGTTTGTCTGTAATAACTGTAGGAATCATGTTGGTGAGAGTGTATATTTGTGTCCCTCCACCTGACCTTTCTATACACATGTGCATATGTGTATACATATGTCCATGGCTGCCTCATGTGTACATGCAGATTAAAATGTGCCTCTGCCTTTGGTTTTGTGTGCCTGTAATGGCCGTCTGTGGCTGCATGTGTTCATGTATCGGTGCATATGAGAATGTTGCTGACGAGATATTTGTGTCCAGACTGGAGCTGGCAGCCAGACGTGGCTCCCTTTGGCTTGTGTAAATGTTGTGACGATCTTGGGAGGAATTTCACCCTATAGTTGTCAAAGGGCTTTTTATTTCCACCTGCTACCGGCCTCTTTCCGTTGGTCTGCTCTGTAACAATGGCAGTGGGAAAGCCGTGGAGTGCAAAGTGATTGATGTTGGACTGTATTTGGCCCTTCTTCAGATTGGGGCCTGACAGGAAGTGGCTATCCCTCCCTTCCACCCCGACTACCCCGCAGTAACGCAGGGCTCAAGAGGGCAAAGTGCTGATCAGGACTTTTGTAGACATCCCATTTTAACAAAAGTGCCCAAAAGACAAGTTGGCAGCCACGTGTAAACAAGGTTTCATGACTTATAAATCAATTTGCCCCGGAGAAGAAACAATGAAGTTAATTGATGCCACACAATTGAACCAAATGTTATCCCCTCCATCTTCTCGTCCTGTCTGGGGTGAAAAGAGCTACAGGCTCATCACGACTGCATTCTTTCCATTTTGTTGAAGAGCAGCGTGGCAGAGAAGGTAATCTATCACCCAAACTGTCTGCCTGTCCCTCTCTCTCCCTCTTTCTAACTGTGTTTCTCTTTCTCCTTCCTCCAGGCTGGAGTGGGCAGGCGTGCGGCTTTGGCCACAGGAAGCTGTGAATTCTTTGGAGAATGGAAGATGTCTTATGGGGAGACATACTGGCCTCCACCCTCCCACTCACCACCCCAAAATGACACCTGACCCCTTCATGTGTTTATATCAGACCATGGAAGTGAGAAATAGTGATGAGTCACTCTGGCTGTGTGTTTACACTCCGGAGTCACGCAAGGAAGGAAATCAGCCACGGTCTGCTAAAAGTGGCGAGGTGAGAGAGAATAGCTGCAGTCCCCAGCGCTGCAGTGATTTACCTCTCACAGCCAGAATTTATTTCACGTCATCTCTGCTGGGTGGACCTCAGACCAACAGAAAACAGCAGCATTAGCAGCGCGGTGGACTGTTGTCGAGGAAAAGGCAGCTCTGAGTGCGGCAAGGGCCAAAACAAGAGGTAGTCACTGGGGATATGGTGTTTGTGTGTGCATGTATACTGTATGTGTAAATGGTCTTATTAGATACACAGTGTTGATCACATTCAGTTGCTTTTTAATCAAAGGCAGGTAAAACACACACACGTCACTAGAATGAAAACCTGTATCTCCACACATCCCAGAAAAACAATATTCAGCTTGATGACGATACATTTCACTGTGTAAATCATCTCAGCTAAAAGGGGAGTATCTAACTGCTTAATTTAACTTAAAAATCAAAATCACTAAAACTGGAGTTACAAGTTTTTCACCCAACAGCAATGATATGTACTCATTCAGATTTTCTTTATTATCATTGGTTCAATATATTGATATCAATATTTAAGAAAAACTTAACTCATTTTAATTTCATTCACAATTCCAAATTATTTCCTGCAAAAGAAAAATGTTAACATTTTGTGTGACATTGTGTCTGTCCCAGGTTACACCAAATGTTATATAATTATCACAATAGTGTATGTTGTGATGTCAGAAAGTGTATTTTATAAAAGCAAGCCACCAATAGTTGCCCCTAATGATTACAGTGAAATTTGTGTTTGTGTAAAAGGTTTCATAAAAATACCAAATACATTAAAAGTACAACTGATAACTTTGGACAGCCTGATGGAGACACCAGTCTCAAACTCAACCATTTATCTGTTGGCAACTTCTTCACTGACAACACAGAGATACAACGTGATACTAGCATCATTATACTATTTGCTCACAAGCTTTGTCAGAAGTGGGAACAGAACATTTGGGACCCGTCAACATTTTCAAAATGATTAATTCACAGTCATAATAATTATTTTGAGGAAAAGCCATACTTTTATTCTGCACCTTTCTAAAAAATCTATGGATGTGTTATTTAAAAAAAGAAGATGTGTCTACATAAACTTTTTATCAATATAATCTTTAAATATTGTAGAAATCCCCAAATCACAAGTCACTTTAATGGATTGGACTGTGATAAAATGGGCAAGTTAGATTTTGAACTGAGATCATATTAAAATTCATTTTTAGCATCTTCATCTCACACATCATCCAGCAGTATGTGCATCAGTTTATATTGACAATAACTGATGCAGGTTACTGTACTTTATGACCTCAAGAATACAATATTATAATGAGATTTTTCTCATTGTATTGTGTTCATCATATACATATTTGAATTAGTGATCTTACAGTATAATTGCTATATGAACCACACTGGACACATACTGCTTCGTGCTCTGGAGGACTTTATGTTGACTGTAAGGTGTGTTTACTGAGGCTGCGACCAGTGTTTCAAACACAGTGTCACTGTCGTCCTCCACACTGAGCGACTTTACATTTTAGATTGCACAACTGTTGTTTTCCAGAGACGGTTGTAGTTACTGCAGTGGTGCTCTGTAAATAAAAGTGACACTTTATTTCTTTCCATCATTACACTGGTGCAAGTAACTTCATTGGCGACTGTAGCGAGGATCTTGTTACACACCCCCATACACACCGCCACAATGAGAGAGTCCGCAGCTCTTATTTTGGCTGATCTCTCCTGAATTGTAAGTCCTGTCAGGGGCTTTGATTGATAGTTGTGTTTATCACCATATTATTAAGTAATCAGGCTCACCACAGCTGGGCCTGAAGCTCCTTAATTCCAGCTAAGGCACACGGCTTCATGCTAATTAAAGGTTTGGCCAAAGTGTTTATTTTTGTGAATTTTTAAATATATATATAGTTGTCTGTTTTTATGCGAGTACGCTGATTGTTGCATTTGTATCCTCTCTGGAACATTTAGTACCAGCCTTTAGTGTTTTTATCTTCATCAGAAACATCATGGTTACTCACAAGAGAAAATCAGGCTGCACAAACTGCACATACAGTGTAAAAATCTTTCGATAGACCGTTTTATATTGTTGTAAAACCTGCAAAATGACAAATATGGTACATAGAGTACATGTACAGTACCGTATATCCATATATAACATGAGAGGGTCAATCAGTCTATGTACAGCAGAGATTCTCTCTGGCTTCGTTAATAGAGCCTGCGGCAGGCTGCGTTTGTGTATTCCTGAGGTAAACACAGTCATGGCAAAGTGGACATGCTGCTGAGTGTGTCCTGACTGGAGACAGAGAGCACTGTGGCACTGTACTGACGGAGACACTGGCAGCTCTCTAGAGGCAGGGTTAATGTGATGAATGGCCATTTGGTAATGGGCCATGTATTAAGGGTGAAATAGCTCTTTTAAAAGCCCAAGCTCGAGCCGTTGCTATGGGCTATTTGATTCAGGAATCAATCAGGTGGCAGATGTTTCATGTTGGATCAGTCAACTCTGTCTCGCTCTCTCTTTCAACCAAATGAAGGAGGAATTGCTTGAGTGACTGCACGTAGCAATCGACTGAAAGTGTAAATTTGTGCAGTCAAAAACATCATTGATGCCATACTGTTTAAAGAATCTTAGACAAAGAACAAGTTTTAGGAACTGTATACATGAACTGATTGATCCTTAAACCAGGTGAAACATGTAATCATATTGTTTCTTATATGCTTCTGCTGTGTCAGCCAGTGAGGACGATACTGTACTTATCAATGAGGACCTGCATTGCTAATTTCTATCCATTGTAGAAATTATTGTACACAAGCTAGATTTCCAGTAACACAAATACCTACATTTATGTGTCCCGTACATCTAGATTTAAGCTAAGATTTGTTTATTTACCAAGATATATGGAACATTTTTCTTATCGCATACAAATATGTGTATATTACTAAAGAGGTTTAGAGGTGTTAAAGGTTATATTGATAACATTTTTATGTAGACAAATCATTTAAAAAAAACAAAAAAAAACATCCAAAGATCTTTTAGAAAGGTGCCGAATAAAAGTATGGCTTTTCCTGAAAAAATAATTATTATGTTTGAGAATTAATCATTTAAAGAAATTTCGACGGGTTCAAAAAGAATGTTTTATTTTTCTCTGTGGAAGATATATGTTGTTTGGGTCCCACTTCTAACAAGGCTTGTGAGCCAATACTATAACATCGTTGGTATCACGTAGTATCTCTGTGTCGTCAGTGATCAAGTTGCCAGTTAGTGTGGAAAAAAATGAATAAATGGCTGAATTTAACACGGGTGTCTCCATCGGGTTGTCCAAAGTTATCAATTCTACCTTTAATGTAATTATGAATGTGTTTTGTGCAATAATTATTGCCTGTTACTATCCTACTGTATCCTCTTTCACCATTATGTTTTTCTATGGAAATACTTTAAAAATATTTTTTTTACCTTATTCATGTATTTTCCATTGTTGTTGTGTCAATATGTTCTGCTGCTACAATGTTTTAACATAATGTTAATATTGGAATTTGTATTTGTTTTTCATTTTCACTACAGTAATAAAATACAAATTGGAATTGGTGGTGTTGCCTTTTCATATTTCTTCTGGTTTCTGTCTGATGTATACTTGCTTTGCTTTTCCACACACATTTTTTATATATAAATGACAGGATGCTGCTTTTAAATTGGAAATCTTTCATCGTGAACAAAGTTTCTTTGAGTAAAAATGAAGATGACGACTAAAACTCCACAGTAAAGGGACGCAGTGAGAGGCCAGGCAAAACACTGAATAAAAAGTATCTTTTTTAATATAATTAAAATGCAAATTCTTTTACGTGTGAAGCCACTTTGTTAGAGTTAAATTTAACCTTGTATTCTTGCTTTTTGCCAAAGTCAAGTCAAGAACCACTTAAGGACCTTATGATGAATTCCCTGTGTTTCTGTGGTGGTGCTGAAACTCGTATGATAAACACAGCGAGGATACATTCAGCCATATTGAAGCTGTTGGTGGTCTTGTTGTTTACTTCAGTGTCATAAGTTTTCTCCAACAACCAGAGGGTTATGGATCACTGTTCATACTGTCTACATATCTAAATAAGTAGCCACACTGCTCGAAGATGATAATCAATAATGACCTGTGTCTGATCGATGATGGTTAATTGCAGTTATCTCTGTTTGACCTCTGATTTCTGCTCGGCTGAGAGTGGATTCACATTGGTTTATCAGTTTTTCTGAGGAGGTCATGTGAACCAGAGGAGCTCTTTTCAGAGAAAAGTAGAGCTGATGAGTGTGTTTACACTTCTGTCTCTTATGGCAGGATTTGGACATTTTATTGGTTTTCTACCACAGAGATGGAAATCAAATTAAAACTGAATCAAGGCAACGCAGCAGCGATCTCAAACGTTGTGTCTTTTTAGTAAGTGGATAAGCTTCATTAGAGAATGTTTTAGCAAAGGGGAAAATAGTTAATCTGGCGTTAACACAGGAGCCTCTGAAGCATTTATCTCAGATTTGGATAGCAGTGGATTCCACTTCTTGCTTATTATCACTTCTGCCCTTAATATTTAACAGATAGTGAGCTGAACTTTCAGTGGATCCCCGGAGGCCATAACTAATGTGTGGATTACCAAATGCCATTTCTCCGTGTCCAAACAGCCTTATCACAGGTGTCAGTAAGGACAGACAGATGGACAGACAGACAGCCACATGGTTCCACTTTGACGTCTGCTAATTCCAGGGAATCAATCCTAAATGACACCTATGGGATACACAGAGTGGATTTGCCTCTGATGCAGATTGGTAGTGGTTCGCAGATGAAAGACAGTAAAATAAATAAAGCTGTGGCGAGCAGGCAGAGCTCTTCTGTCCGCACAGTGCAACCATAATGGGATACATACTGACAGGAGGGAAGAAGTGGAGGCCTGCTCCTGTTTTCACCACTGTTACCACGGAAACACTGATGAGCTGCTGGTCCTGAATATCTGTGTTGACAAAATACTCTTATTTTTTTTAAATTTATTTCAGAGGTAGAAAGATGCCTGACAAGTGGAACGATAGTGATTAGCAGAAAGCAGCTCTGTTCCTTGTCACCCACTTTGCTGATACAGTTTTAATCCTAAAACACGATCATTAAATCCAACTCAGCAGTATCAAATGTCTTTTTAACCTCCTCCAATCAATCTTTTCATCAGCTGCTGTGTCTGCGGTCGGCCTGGAGTAAGAATAGTAATGGTAAGACAATACTGGCTTGTCTCATCCTGGCTGAGAACTTGCATGATACTCCTACAAGTTACACTGACCTCCTATTCCTGTGCCAGCAGTAAATTCAACTTTGCATTGTGCAACATTGCAAGTTTTCTAGGAAGCTCTTCCAATTGTCTCTGAATCTTCTTATTAAGGAGGTTAAAGTCCCACTTCACTCAAAAATGTGTTGTGCTGATTGTTACCTCGCTTAGACGTTTGAGCTTCATGTGCAGAAAGATGTTTGTGAGTTTAACACTAAATCTATCTGCTGATAGGGAAAGTGTCTTTGTGCTCACTTCAAATCTCAGTTCAAGATGTGTACATGGAGCATGATTTGGTGACATCACAACTAATTTGGAAACCAATCATGATCCAATATGCCACCCGATTTGACTATAATCAGGCCATTAAATAGGCATTATCAGTCGCTATAAGCACCATAGATGTGGGTCATTAGGGGCCTACTACGCCTACTACGTTGTAAAAGTTATAATGAAACTTAAAGGCAACACGTTATAACACGTAAAATTGAATGAAAGTCCCTTTTGAACATAAACAAAAAGGCTTCTTTAGGTTTAGGTAACAAAACTACAACTTATTTAGGTTTAAGTTAAGTTTAGGGAACAAACATCGTGTTTTGGGTTAAAATAACTATGAACACAAAGACAGTTACACATTTGTGGTTTCCCATGGGATGCAAACTCCGGCCTCCTGGGTGTCCTGTATTTTGTGTCCCATCCATAACCTCCACCCTTTATGGAGTTTCACACTGTCTATACTACAGCACCTGAGTTCTGCTTCTTCTCCTCTCATAACTACTTCAGTCACTACAGGTCGCTTTCATGTTCTTTTATACCTTCTTTCGGTGATCTTTCATGTGAATAGATGATGAAACCTACTAGTGGGTGTTGTAGGCCCCAACTGTCCCACATCTATGGGGCTTATAGCGACTGATAACGCCTATTTAATAGCCTGACAACAGTCTAATTGGCTGAATATGCAACTTACACAAGTGACATGTGACAACTTGAAACCTCCAGTGCGCATAATACTGACATACTTTTCAGTGAAGCAGGAGACTCTTTGTGTCCAGCAGTTAAACTTTGGAGAAGAACAATATTTGCATGTTCATAGATTAAATGAAAGAGAAGAAGTACATGTCACTAGTTAATTGAACATTTTTGTGTAAAAACCATACGAGACAGAACATTATCAGAATAATATTATTCCAAGCAGAGTATTTATGTATGTCTTAGAGGTGATCTTTACAATGAAAAGTGACTCTTCTCTCTTAAAAAGGTAACAGCATTTAAGCAATTGCCCCACTTATTGGCTCACATTAATTAATGCCTGTTTAGAGACATTATCAAGGTTTTGTCACTGGTGCCACTAAGGTGATTTATTCCGATTCTGGTCGACTCCCGTCTGATGCACTTCAACAAATCACAGCCTGAGGTCTGGCTAACCCCACACACCACACTCATCTCTGTCTCCCTATGTGACCCCCACACAGCTCACTCTGACTGGACAACACAGATATCACCCAAGGGCTGATTTTAAAGCTCAGCTGACCAGGAGTCAAGCCATCCTGAGCTCAAGACTCCCTGCAGCCGCATTAAGAATCAATATTTTAGACAAGTTTTGTAGAATAAAACTGCTAAAACTGGAGTTTATTCAATCCTCACATAAAGAGCCGTTACTTACCAGCCTTCAAGGAGCCAAAATGTTTTCCAGCACACTCACCTCTTCGTGTCCAACTAATACCTGTTTGCCGAGTAGAGCTGTGAGTTTTAGGAGTGATTAAGGGGTCTTTGACCACCAGCAGTGCCGTGTGACCCGGGGGCTCAGGGTGATAAGACCTCCATAACTCTACTTTATCCCTCTGCTCATTATCAACCTCAATCCCAGATCTGTCCTGAACCCCGAGGCAGCAGCAGGACAGGCTCCTCTACAGCTTCATAGATTACTGGGGAGACACACAGGCTCAGTTTGTCTAACCCCAAACACTTGACAGCTTCTTTCTGTGGGAGGCTGAGTTAAACATTTTGTAGTACCCAACCGCAAAAGAAGAAACAAATGAAGATGACACATTTGTATCATAATCTGATTGGTATTTTAATTTTATTCTGGCTTTAAACTTAAATTCATGTCCACTTCTTTATTTGCTATAGTAATCTGTTTGTTTTCCTGATGTGGTAAACCCTGCCCATCTATTCTCATTATGATGCCAAACATTTTATATTAGCATTTCACTCATATCATAGAGGGTTACACGAAAAACCCCTCAAATCAATTTGTTTATTTCTTAATTATGAAAGGTTGAGTCATTTCCAGAGCCACGGGTCTGGACTGACGCCTGACCAACGGGGGTGCCGATGCTGTCAGGTTGTCGGCTGTTGCTCTTCCTAAATTTGGCTTTTTAGAGTGAAACTTAAAGCATTCAGAAGCTGAGGCCAAGGAGATGTGTTCATACATGAATATGAGAGCTTTTTAACCTCATTCTATTTTTCCTGGCCCTCCGTATCTGCCGCACAGCCGCGTACTTTTCATCACGTTCTCAAAACACTGGGCTGTTTTCATTTGTTTAACTTTCATGTCGCTCTAAGAGGGTTTTTATGAAGTGAACCGCCATCCTATCAGTGGCACATGATTGATGTCTTTAACATTAACCAAAGAATCATTAGCTCTCTTCTGAATAAAATAAATATTGAACATTTCTTTTGATTGTGATGCACTAGTGTTTGCGTGTTGTATTTCATTGGTATAGAAGTTGCAACCTAAATGAAATGGTGTTTTTTTGTGCTGGAGTTTCACTTTGTTTTTCAAAGTAACTGATATCCAAGGCTCATATAATTTGTGTTCTGCGTGTCTGTTTTGGTCTGCCGGAGCACTTCCCTCAGCTATTCAGCTGCTTGTTTATGCATCCGTGTTTATGCATGTGGAGGAGTGTTCATGTCAGCATGCATTTTGTCTGTTTTATGTATGGTGTGAGGGGAACGATGATGGACATGACCGACCAAAGCTAATAAAGTCCTCATAACAGTCACTTATACTCTCAGCCTGATAACCAGACCGACATTTATGAATCTAATAACGCACAGGGAGACTATAATCTAATTATATTAGATCTCACCAAATTAATAAAATGTTATGAAAACTCAGTATTCTATTATCTTGTGCTATTTGTTTGTTTTAAAAAATCCCAAATGATAAATGTGAATTCTGGTTTTTCTAGTCAACATTTCATACAACAGTATTTTGGAGAGACAGAGTTTTGAAATGGAGGTAAAACGTTTTGAGGTAGAAAGAGTACATCCACATTTATTTCTTGATGTGTAATGTGCACATTGATTGATTGATTTGTTTATGTGGGTGTCCTGCACCATTTGGTGCCCAGCCCATATGGGCTTACAAGACACTGGACAACATCAGCAACCAGGATCATAACATACAGTTCCACAAATTCAGAAGAAGAAAAAAATGAGAAAATGTCAGAACATTCAATTTCCCAAACAAAAAGGTCTTATTATGATGGATAAAGCATTCTTTGTTTTAGTTTCCATGCATTTTCTATAAATCTTGCTTAGGAAAAAATGTCCTCATTAAATAGCCAATTCAACATACTGTATAACCTTCAGTCAACCAAAACTGATCTGGCTTCCGCAATTTAATTTTTTCAAACAGATGATTCCTCAAGTCTCTGTACGTATTGGGCATGAAACATAAAATGAAATTCATCCTTAACAACACCAAGATCACACAAAAAACACATAAATGCTGCTCTTTAGGAGTACCTTTATATCTACCTGCCTGCACATGTTGTTCTGTGGTGTTTAACATAGAAATACAAATCAAAGTGAAAACAGTCGACTTGTCAATCATTAAGGAGATTTTGTAGCATTAAACATTGATTCATGTAGATATATATTAAATAGAAACATTTTATTTGGACAGCCTTATATTGTAAAATCACAAGACTAAATTTAGGTTGTATTTACTTTGAAGTAACCTGAAATGTCAGAGCCATGCCAACAATATGAAAATTGATTTGATTTTTGAAATTGTGAAAGTGGAATGAATAGACTTACTGTTGTAAATAACACAGTTGCTGCGGTTGTGTTACAGTTTGCAATTATATTTATGAGCAGACAGTGTCAGTCTATCTGTCAGAGACAGACGTGTGTAATTGGAGGTGGCTTACTAGAAAGAGCTTGGCAGGCTCTGCAGAGCAAAGTAAAACCCTGGACAATATTCCCGCTTCATGCCTGGAAATCAATAACCCAGACCCCGGTGGTGAACGCACGCGAGACAGACCCCACACAGCGCCGAGCTTTTTTCCTGTTCACTCCCCCTCACACCCCTCGATCTTCCCTTCCTCCACATTACGCCAGAAACCCCAAACTCAGCTCTGTGTGTGCAGCATTGGGTAAAACACCCTCCATATCCCTCTCTTCATTCCAGTTTTTTTTTCATTTCTCTTCTCATTTACCGCTCTCTTCAGCAAGCTGTGTTGCAGAACGCCAGTGAAGGATATTGGGAAATAGCTGTAAAATGATTCATCATCTGGCTGACCTTTACTACCACATGCATGCGTTTTTGTGCCTGCGAGTGCATATGTAAGAGAGAGGAGCGAAGAGCGGGGAAGTGGGGCGGCGGAGGCGTGCAAATTTCTTGTTTTAATTTCTCAATTGGCTCTTAACCAGGGGTCAAAGGTCGGCTTAGCACAACAGCTTTGACAAGATAAGCACCTGCTTCTCTGCTGGTAGGGCCAAAGTTATCCTATTACCCTCAATATGTAAACCTCTCAAAGGACCTGTACACACATGCGTAAATACTGACGTAAATATGGGAAAATACCAGCGCTGCTCTCTAAGGGATAACACTAACACTGTCAACACCTTCCACCCCCGTAACTTCACAGACATCCACATCCAGCATTACCTGACTACAAACTCCTCATTAAGATCTTTGTTTTGAGCTGCGTTTGATGCTTTGTTTACCTCGTTAGTAGGAAATCTGTAATTGAATGTTTCAGGATGCTCATTACACTTCACAAGTCAAGAGATGATGCTTTATATAAAAGGTGCTGGCACGGATACCTCTGTGGGCACGCAGGCCTTTTGGGCTGGCACTGGTGTATTTTTAGACAATAAATAGGCACAAAGAAACCACCTTTCTCTGCCACATTTTAGCACCCATAATTTGACCCACTCTTTGTTTATACTCCCTATGGCCTGCCGGATCTTTTTGTTTTCCTGCTAGTGACTGATGGGGGGCTAGCCCTTAACTGGACAGAGTCACAGAGAAATAAAAACAGAGATATGTATATATATGTCTATGCTCCTATAGGCAGTGGGCCAGAGGCCGAGATCTGCTTTAGTTTTTGAAATGATCGATCCTCAGCGATAGAGTAGCTGTATTTTTCATATAAACAAAATGTTTTTTTTCCGAATACGTTTCCGTGTGTTGGCAGCCTCAAGTCGATCATAGTTTTATGAAAACTAAACTTGCGTTTAATAAATTGATCATGCAAACGCTAGAGAATACTATGCCACAAACCAATCAAAACTTTTTCTAGCGTCACCTGACTGAGGTCTGCCAATGATATTCATTCAAATAGGAAGTAAACAAACAAACTGAAGCTGACTGAAGCTCATAAACTGTGGATAATTCTGTCAGGTAATGTGTTAAATTTCTTTTTAATAGTAATACTGATAGAACGTGTTTCATGTCTGCCATAACCCGGATGAGCTCTGAGAGGAGCCACAGGCTCACCTGTGCTGTTTAGAGGCAACTAGGCAAAGGTGAGCTCATCTGCACACAATCAGTGCTCCTATAGCATATCTCTGTTTGTCTGTTCTTCCCCTGTCTTCATCCAGTGCGTCTAAAGTGAGTTATTCTTTAAGGTTTATCTCTTTGATAATCCCATGCCTTTGTCTCTTCACTTTATGACTAAATTCCCGTGTTTAACTAGAATATTGTTTATATAGTATATATATTATTTGGCTTTGAGTTGATAATTATGATTACAGTGAGTAAATGCAGGTGTGGTGCTATTAACGTCATGCATCTCCCTCTGTTCAGAAGTCCCTTTTTGGTGGAGATATCTGGCCACAGGTCAGGTCACTCGCCAATTAGGTCACCTAAAAAAATATTGTATACTGTACTAAAATAGATAGATAGTCTATCTATCGCTATCGTGAAGTATAAGTGCTTATACTTCAAGTTGTCTCCTATTTCTGTCTGGTGTAGCATGTTGAACCAGCATTGTATGCTCTCTGGTTGTAGCTAGTGGACTTCTTAAACTTTGGGCATTAGACAAACAAGACAAAACTGTGTTATCTTCACTTGGCCTATAATTGACTAGACTAGACAGAGATCGAAGTGGAAGAGATAACATTTACTTCAGAAGTTTACATGATCTGCAGATCACCTAATAGTGGTGTCAATGTCAACATTGTATCTGAAAATATTTTATCCGTAAACATCAACTAAGAAAGTCTTGTTAGATAGTTTGCTCCTTTCTTTAGTTTGCTTAAAAACAAAGTTCGCCATTTTATCTTGCCGTATGGCAGCCCTTTGCTTCTCCTTTCTGACGGGGAACTGAACTGAAAGTGAAACATCTATGCTCTCTCCAAAGCCAGCATATTCAGATGACAAAAACAGTATAGATACGTCTCACTTTCAGCTCATTTCGCCGTCGGAAAGAAATCTAAATATAGCGTACACTAAAGCGGATACATTTCTTTTGGGTGAGCCTTTCTTTCATGGGTCTAAAATATATTTTTCTGCAGTCCCCATCCACAGCACTGTATTGCTTTGCTCCGGTGTTGGTATTCCTGTCTGTTTCTCCAAACTGGGGGCGTGCCTACTGTCATCTACTGTAGGTAATACACCTACTATGGATAAGTACCTCATACAACCCCACTTCAAAACAACCAAACTATCCCTTTAAGTTAACGATGGAGCTAATCAGACAGCACCAGCTGCTGCGTGTGGAACAGTAGGCATGCCCTTGGCTCTGAGCAGCACAGCTATACAAAGCTGGTGTGAATGATGTTAGTTTCTGACAGTGTCTTTCAAAACAACGGCACACATACTGGAGCTAATGATGCCAAGTCTGTCTGGGATGCTCTGAAGCCTAATTAGACCAGAACTGGCTTGTGATGGCGTGTTATTATTTTCACACTTATGAGGGGTGGTTGGCTGAAACCCTGAAGCCCCAAAGCCCAGAGACAGAGCGAGGTACAGTCTGTTGAGGTGAAATTTGCTGCAGTGAAGACAGGCGGTCATTAAAGTGTCAGGAAGATGTCAGAGCTCTCTCTTTCTCACCCCGTGTATTTTCCTCTTCTCCAAGTCAGATTGCTGTTTTGATAGAAACCGATCATTAGGAGCAACAAGTTTCCACAGATGAAAGCAGAGTAGTCGTTATCTGTGTTGTAAACATCTTCCTCCACTGTTCTGTCAGTACACTCATATAGTGAATACAGTTTCTTTATGTGTTTGTTTTTCATTTTAAATTTCATTCATATTATGTTCCTTTCTCTAATAACTGTGACTGTGCTCTCTTGCACACTTGAGTGTGTGTAAGTTGCTACTGAGCCAATGGTCACCGTGTGTGGTACCCGGCCAAAAAGCAACTGTGTGTATCTGACAGGCATCACTGTTAATCCGTGCTCGAGTAAAGGGTCATATTGCTCAGTAGTGTGTGTGTTTTGTGCCGGGGGTGTGTGTGTACTGTACTTGCCATTGTGTGTTTGCATGTGTCTCCCTCACCATTCGTTGTTAATTAGGTATGGGGATGTGAGTCGCAGGCTTGCATGATCAAACGCAGTGAATGTGAAACCGTACAGGGACCAGAGGAAGCAGTCACGAAAGCCGTCTTGGCAGTCAGTATGTGTGTGTGTGTGTTAGCAGCGTTGCTCCGAGCCTTGCTGGAATGCTTTCTGGATGCTGTGGCCTTTCACTAAGCCTGGGCTTTCTGCTGTATTAATCACCCTCTACAAGGTCTGATTTCTTGGCCTCTTGCGCTGAATCTGAGGCCTCGACACCCGACTCTGCTCTCTGCGCTGCCCATGAACATCGAGTCAGCATGGCTTCCCACAGCATGCGGTTTCAGATGTGTGTGAATGCACGAGAAGGAAACTAGAGAGATTTGACATGTGTATGGTTGAGGGAAAGCGGAGCGGAGGAGGAGGCGGAGAGGGGGAGGAGCCGGTTACATGCATCTGTTTGCAACAGCCAAAAACTGGCAGACCTGATAAGAAGGGTCGGTCCAAATGAATGGGGGTCAATGCTGGAGTGGTGTAATAGGGATCCAGTGTGGGTAGGAGTGGCAGTGAGGGGCACGGGGGGTCCCGAGGTCACTGAGTCACACAGACGGGGTGTGTAGCCTTACATTGTTCTGAGGCGGCCCGGCCTTGTGAATGACGATGTGTCAAGATGAAAACACTTTCTCACAATTGTCTCTAAGAATGTGTGTGCTCATGAATTTTATGCTCATGTATGTTTGCAACAGCCCGTTCTCATTCCCAGGGCATCAAATACCGGTGCTTTGTTGGTGTTAGATACCGACGCACAAGGCACCCTTGAGCGTCGGTAGGAGACGCACCGGGCTTTCCTTTAACTACAAAGTAAACCCTTCCACGTTGATATTAAACACTCAGGGAAAGTGCGCTTGGAGTGGGGTGACGTAGTTTTAAGAGTGAAAAGACACACACCGGGCGGGCGGGAGGGGAGGTGGATGGGTCCAACAAACGCAAGCCTTTCATCCAGGAGACCGCTGTTAGTGTCCCATGTAGGGATGCTAATTTTGAAAAAAAAATTCTTAACCGATAACCGACCCTCGTAAACCGATTATTAACCGTTAACCGATAAGATTAGTACCTCGCTTGCAGCGGTGCGCCAACTGCAGTGTATGAGTACAACAGACAACGGAGTCCCCAGTTCACCCTTATAGGAGCATATGCTGCGTTCACTGTCTCCAGTTCACCCTCCGGGAGCATTAACTTAGCAGATAGATAACTTAGATGCTGCGTGTAGTGTCGCGTGTTTGGCGTTATAGCTGTGAAGGTAAGTGTAGCAGACAGTGTGTGTACACTTTATTTGTCGGTAAATAAATGCTATAAGGCTACAACTCCTCCGCTCAACGAGCTATAGACGGGAGCCAACTTCCTGTATGGCATAAGTGTCTTTTCCTGGTTTCCTTTAGTCATTACATCCACATTACTGATGATTATTTATCAAAAATCTCAGTGTGTGAATATTTTTGTAATAGTCCTACAATATCCACGCAATATCGATATTGAGGTATTTGGTCAAAGATATTGTGATATTTGATTTTCTCCATATCGCCCAGCTCTAGTACCTAGATTAAAATACAGTGAATAAAAACATTCAACCACAATCTAGATGGATAGTGCACCCGGTTTGGAATTAAAGAACCATAATTTTCTTTGAGAGCCAGCTGGTTTTTCACAAAATATGTGAACCCCATGAATGTGTTAATTTGACCTTTGTTTTTACAAATGCTAAAAATAATGTGGTGTAATCCGTTCAACTAGCTGACAATATTTCAGGGAATTATAAAACACGTGTGTGTGCGTGATGTTAGCTCTGGGTTGGCAGTGCCAGTTTAATAACCTGGAGCTCTGTCTTGAACCCGGACTATTTTGCCATTAAACCTCTGTCTCTCTCACACAGAGCCTTTGCTTGAGCGCTCTTGTTACTGTCAGTGTGACGCAGCACTGGTTTGTCTTGGCGGCCGCTCCACTACCCTCCGCTATGGGATACAGATGTTAACGGTCTGTGTGTGTTTCCCAATTAAAGCATTAATCCAAATCAACCCAAATGATCGCACACAGCGTAACGACGACCAGGGAGGCCCCTCTTACTCCATCCTCCTTTCCTTTCTTC
Source organism: Helicolenus hilgendorfi (assembly GCA_916700815.1). Classification (NCBI taxonomy): domain Eukaryota; kingdom Metazoa; phylum Chordata; class Actinopteri; order Perciformes; family Sebastidae; genus Helicolenus; species Helicolenus hilgendorfi. The sequence continues at coordinate 12,203 of CAKALG010030801.1, read as the reverse complement.
TTAAATGTCCATCTTTTCTCGCCCTGTGGCCTCTTTAATTGTCTCCATCACCTCTTCAGTTCATAAGTGTAATCCACCTCTCTCCTCCTTCCCCCCTCTCCCCCTTGTGATTACTCACCCTGCATTCCTTCAGCATGCATCAAAGCAGCCAATGCTAAATGTGGAAAAAGTGAATGTGGAGAAGAGGAAGACAATAGCGCAATGAGGCTCCGCTCTGTCGACCATTTCATTTTCCCACTATTTTCTAGGATTCAAACGTGTTTATTTTCCTCTCTCGGCAGCAGCTACGGTGTATTACACAACTATAGGAGGCATGTAATTTAACACAATGACAGATTTCAAGCTTTTCGGGGAAAGCCTTTAATTCAGAGGGATAAAACGACTTTTAAGGGCATTGCAAGCTCTCATGGTAACGTCTGGGTGCAAACGCACACCGACCGTCCACCCACCTACCCACCCACCCACACACTGATGCGCACTCTCACACATGTTCAGGTCCCAAACATCCTGCTGCAGCTTACACTAACTCATCATGTGTACAAACAAATGTCTTGAGGAGGCAGGACGCGCTTCGGAGAATAACACCCACCTGTGCAGGTCAAACAGTTCAGTGGCCTTACAGATATGTTTGCACACCGAACACTTGCACATTCATGACCCAGTGCTTATTTAAAACTCTTTCGCTTTCACTTGCACACGCACACACACATACTGCAGTGCTTCTCCACTGGCACATGAAACACATACTACACACCCACTTCAAACATGTTTCTGAATGTATTCACAGAGCCAAGCAGGCTTAACAATGGCCAGATATAGAGAAATTCTGAGTAAACAGTCAAAATATGGCCTCAGGCAGGCAGAGGGGATGAGCTCCATCTGGAGAAGCTGATGCCAGATATGGATGTGCGTGTGTGTGTGTGTGTGTGTGTGTGTGTGTGTGTGTGTGTGTGTGTGTGTGTGTGTGTGTGTGTGTGTGTGTGTGTGTGTGTGTGTGTGTGTGTGTGAGCATGCTCATGTACAATGGCAGCACTGAAGATGAAGATGTCAATGTCCTTGTGTATGCATGTGCATTGCAGGGCGTCTGCATGTGTGTGTTCCCCTGTCGTCCCAAACCAAACACAGTTAACAGTAGCCTGCTGTCATAACACCCTGCCATTCTACAATGGAGGCCGCTGTTCGTCCTAAACAGGCAGAGAGGAGAAGAGAGAGAGAGAAACAAGGGGAGAAGAGAGGAGGACGCTGAGGGCGAGAGACACAATAAGAGAGTGAACGGGAAGAGGTAGAGATATGGTAGGAGTGAGATACTGACCGTGTGGTTGATTATTCTGTTATTGTGAGCAGGAGGCAGGTTACTCAATGGTGCCAACAGGAAGTTCAACACATGGTAGAGGCTGAGAAAACATGCCAAGACGTTCGCTGAGGTCATCTATGTGTGCATCTGGATGCTTGTGTGTACCTGTTTGTGTGTTTGCTTGCGAGCGAGTGTCTATACATCCATGTCTGTGTTTACAGTCTTGTGTGTGTGTGTGTGTTTGCCTGGCACGTCATCAAATGATCATCAGGGTATATGGATTATTGTTCTCTGAAAAAAAGGTCTAAATAATATATTCACAAATGAAATGAAATAAACGTTTTAAAAGGCCTAAATTATCTGTAAAATTGTAAGCTTAGCTATCATTTAAAAACTGAATAAATGCATATACAGTATTTAAAAAATCTTCTGTTTTTTAAAATACAAAAACAAATTTGCGTGTGAACACAGAACACAAAAATACTCCACAGCAAAGTCACTCCAAATTGGTCTCTGATGGTGGTGAATTTCAAAATGTCCTTTGAGGCCGACTCACAATAACACGCAACCTAAACAGTGAAAACGGTGGAACACACACAGACTCGCGCACACAGGCCTTCGGTTGGGGGGTCCAGTGTAAACAACAATGACATGATTTTATTTTCCTCTCTTCCAGTGCTCAGTAAAACGTCTTTCATGCTTGCACTTTCTTTCCATTTTTCCTCTTTTCAACAAGTACGAGGAGGAGGACATAAAAAGGCTTGTTATCCATGTTTTACTGTGTAAATGTGTGGCTCGTGCTCTAATAAGAGATAACAGCAACTTCAACATGGGCAACTTTTTTTAGAGGAATATAAACAGCTTTTCTTTTAAATGTTAAACTCAGTCTTTTACAACCTGTCCTCCCATCCCTTAATTGACCAAATTTATGAAAGAAAAGCTGAACTAATGTGCACAGATGCAGAAGAAAGCTTAAAATATTTTTTTTTTATAATTTCAAAATTATGCACATCATCATACAAAAATTGTTTTTACACAAAATTATTTATCACACTTAAAATCTGCAGCCACAGAACAGAGTAGAAAAGTATAAAGTACTACAGAAAAATATTTTTAAATTAAATACAATCATCATCTGTCTTGATTCATTCTTGGACTAGCCTTTATTGATTTTAGATTAGAGAAAAGGAGTTCTGGCCTAAATGACCACTACGAAGCCTTTAATTCTCTGTATTCTTGTAAACCTTGAATTAAATCTGACAGAATTACAGAACAACTGCAAAAAAGGGGGATTTTTAAAAAGGGGGATTTTTACTAGATTACTACACCAACTAAATCCACTGAAATTACAGAACAACCATGGAAAACATTTCAGGTTCCACTTTTAAAAATTCAGGGAATAACTTTTGATATTTGTAATATTTTTAGGAGAATTTAATTTTTAAGCATTCTTTATTTTATTTTACCAAACAAGCTTTGTGCCCATGATACCTGACAATCTCTACATGTAGATATAAACTTCTTATGAGGTAGTTTGAGTCTATTGTCGCTCATCCTCTCTTATCCCGTCACTGTGGTGCTCTGCTAGATTACAGGGTTGAGAGTGCCACCTAATAACAGGGTGCAGATCTGCTCCAGGCCCATTATGTGGACGGATACCTGATAGCTTAACTCATCCTATCATTGTCATCTAAGATGCCAGGCTCTAATTAACCGTAAATATAGGTGATTTTTTTCATAGTTATGCACATGGTGCTCTCTCATTTGAATTGAGCTAAAGAATCAAAACACATTTAGAAAGGTATGTAAATATGAAGAGAAATCAACTCAAATGATCAACGATTAAAGTGCAACCTGCTCAGTAAACAAGATTATGGATCCTAGAAGTGTGATTTTTTTTTTTTTTTTTTTTTTTTCTCTTTCTCTGGTCAGGCTGAACTTGGCAGCAGTATTGGTGGACATTTTTCTCTGTCAGGCCGCAGGAGTCAGTACAGCAGAGCCAGCTGCCGAGGCTCACTGCCTGGCCTCTAATTAAAACAGTGGAAAATGAGATAACTCCACAGATCCATCATGGCCGCCGTTGGCTGTCAGAGAGCTCGGGGGCTGCCACCCACCGTATGTTTACACCAGGGCCACTCGGCCTCTCTGCTCTCAGGGTGTTTTTAGAGTCCCGGCCTGATTTCTCTAATGGGCCGAGAGGTTTTTTTAGCCTCTTGCTTTGCTACAAACCTCTCTCCACTCCCACCCCTCCTTCAAGTGTTCCTGATGGGGTTGACAGAGGCTTGGAGTGGCAGGACACCCCCACTCCGTCCCCTCCTCCCATATTTCCCACCCACTCTGCCTCGTTAGCCCTTCATTTATTAGGCCTTAATGGAAGCTGGGAGTGCTGTGATGTCATGCACTGGTGCATGGAGAGGACAGCTTTTGTTTTTTTTCTTCCTTCATCCTTTAGCTGTGCCTCCGATTCTTCATTTATATCCAACAATTTTCCATTTCGCCTGCTTTCAGCATCCTTCTTGCTCATGTTATCTTTCCTGCTTGTCTTGAACTCCTGTACTCTTAAAATCAGGTGTTCACCAAAACTTTGCACAGCAGAGAGAGCGAGGCCAGTCTGGCAGATCTGTAGCGAGGTCGTGCACAGGGTGTGAAGGAGGGCAGAGACTTGGAACGTGCCTGACTATTTTGTGTTAAAAGACCTATTTTGACAGCTGCCATTTAAAAGAGAATAAAACTGCCGCTGTGATTAGAGTCAGGCAAAAGCTGTCTTCATTCTTGCTGAATAATGGCAGAGTGTTAGCAGATCTCCTTCAACCTCTCATGCCAGCCTCACTAATGATCCTAAGGCCTCTTCCACAGCTTTTGCCAACACACTGCGGAGGAATCCAGCTACCAGCTCTGTTTCCCATCCACGGGCAGAGAACAGCAGCCTTTTTCACTGGAAGGAATGTGGAGGTATAGAGTTGAAGGACTCGTCACAGCTGGAGACATGTTAGCGCCCTGTTAGCAGCTCTGAAACGTCAATTGTTTAAAAAAAATCCACAAATTGGCTTTTCTAATGCAGCCTTGACAGCAGAAATGTTTTCTCTGTTACTGAGATTTTAATGATTTAGCAGTCAGTTTAATAAAATACCCCATATATCTGATGACAGGTATCTCCAAAACACATGAATTGCATGACTGACGAGTTGCCTTTTATGGCATACAGCTGCTGATAGTTGGAAAATAGCTTCCATTACTGATCCTGAACAATGAATTTTAGAGAGAAAACACAAATGGATGCTGGGAAGATGAGCAATATGAATGTGTGTGGTGTCCAATGGGCCACCCAGCTGCAAAGCTTATTAGTTTCAGCAACACATCACTTCATGTTTCAGGCTGAATATCATTACACAAACCCCATTGATCAAGGCGCTCTGAATGTAGCTGAGCTGATGACAAAGACCGCAAATGTGATACTTTGTCCTGTAACCAGATCCGTGTTTTTGTTCTCATTTCAGAGGCGTGTGCACCCAGCTTGGTCAGCGGCATGTGCCTCATTTAGAAATCAAGCAGGGATCATTACAACACCACCCTCTCTCTCTCTCAGTAGTAGCTAACACGTTTTTCAGACGTCAACAGATGTCAAATTACTCCAAAATTAACCCAATGGGCCTCCTTGCACGACTGCATTGTGGGCTTTTGCTAAAAGAGGGCTTTGGTAGATTGGGCTTTTGATTTTCATAAGATGACAAGTCATCCATCACCCTGAACGCTCTCTCCTCGCTCCTACAGGTTTCTCTCTCTCTCTCTCTCTCTCTCCACCGAGGGCTTTCTCCTCTCTCTCTCTCTCTCTCTCTTCCCCTGACCTCACTCTGTACTCACTTGCTCTTTTTCTGCCCCCTGACTCTGTGTCCCCTCCCTCCTGTCACTCTCAGTCAGGATGAAAAAAGGTCAGTGTGAGAGAAAGAACAGGAGAGTAAACAGGGGAGAGAGATCAAGAGCGTTTTACACCCGGTATAAATATTTGCAGAAATGTGGCTGGAACACGTGGAACACACATGAAGGAAAAGAGAGAGCGGGGAACATTGCTGCAGTCGGGTTTCTGCACACATGAGACCCGTATGCACACATATACACAAACCTACAACAAAGTCTGTTCTGAGATCTTTCTCTATTGATGGCATTCAGGCTGGCAGAGTGGTACAGTGAGTGGAGAGACCACCCTTCAACCAAAGGGCTTCTGGTGCAAACCCTCATGTCAGTATTAATCTGCTCTGCTGTAGTGTCCTTGAGCACAGTATCCGGCTCCAGCTGACCATGTGCTTCATATAAAAAGCTTTCCATGTGCTTATCACTGCAGCTATGATTATTACTTTAAGAGGCAGAATATAATCTCAGCAGTGCTCATGTGAAATTACACAGGATAGTGTGACCTGCAGACACGTTGAAGAGGTTTAACTCGCTCGCTGTCGTCGACTCCCTGTCAAACCCTTCTCAGCTGACTGAGTGCTGAGCGTGAGTCGCACACAGCTGGTTTCAGTCTCAACACCTCCCCTGCAATTACTGATAAACATACAAACAGCCATTGGTGCCACTGAGCGTCTTGGTTGTGATGGATGGACAGGTGAGGAGACCCCGTCACCGAGAGTGTGATAGCTTATATGGAGCAGCCGGGTGCTGACAGAGAGATAAGTCTCTATCTGTGGATGAAAGAAAGGCACAATCAGACCTGATCTCCCATGGTAGTGACACTGACAAAGAGTGAGATGAAAAGAGGAAGAGATTAAGTTTATTTGTGAATGAGGATGGAAATTTTGATTAGATGGCATCAAAGAAGTTGAAGGAAATTATAAAGAGGCTTGACTGGTATGTGTTTGGGATACAGAGGAATGGAAAAGAGTCTAAATTGATCGTAAAGTGCTTTTGGATCTTCATCACCATGAAAAAAATCAAAAGTTACTCACTGATAAAAAAACGGAGAGAATTGCAATTAACGGCAGGAAAGATCACCATGTGTTTGTGGAATGACATTTAAGTGAAGTAATAATTGGGATGTGGCTGCTGCATTTCTTTCTGTGGCTACAGAAAGAAGAACATCACTGCTGCCTTAAAAGGAGGGAAACATCCTGTGACGAGAGTTGTAGCGCTCTGTACTGTACTCCCCTCTCCATTCACCACAGTCACATTCTCTCCATCTAACCTCTGTTTCCATCTCCGTATCTCTCTGACTCTTTCCATCTCTGTTTAGTAGACTCACTCATGGAGACTTGATTAGAGCAATGTTCTCTGCTCCCAACTCATACATCTATATGAAGAGTGAACAGTGATATTTCCAGACCTGTGCTATTAAACCTTTAATGTACTTTAATTATGTTGTCATAGTTTAAATATAACAAATTCTCCAGATATGATGGAGCATACCTGTTATTGATGGTATCAGATCAGGCAAAAATAATGAAAATCAATATGTTTATTACTATATTGGCATAGTCAAATAAAAAGGTGCAACCTGACAACCAGGACCTTAAAACACCACCACCCAAATTGTATATAATTATAAAAAAAAAACATTAAATATTCAATCTTATAATCAGGTATTGTATATTGCTGTTCATGCAATTTTCAATATTTCATTAATAAAATCACAAGGATATATTTAATAACCTACATCAATTTGACAACATTTTACTAAATCTATTCAAATATCTTTGCTTGTCTATTTTTTATTTCCAGTATTTGTTTATTTTTGTCAGATGAGAAATCAGAAAGTTGAAGATGATCAGTTCACTACCACCAACTGTTGAAAATAGATTCTTCAACTAATTTGATGTACCTGAAACTTGTCAAACATTATTTGTCAGCCTTCACTGGAAACTGCAGCTCAGCAGCATGCCGTGATCTGAGGGAGGAGCCAGTATTAGTATAGTAGTAGCCAAATATGTAAAACATCCCTCAAAACTTCAACCAAATCACAAACTTGGTGCTAACAAATATGACGAAACAGCAGAACTATGGAATTTACAAATAAATGGATTACAACATATCTCAGACCAGCAGATGAAATCAAAAGGAATTTCACTATCTAGATTATGCATATTAAACATTTTACATAATTACCAGTGGAGTTAACTACTGAACCTTTGAGCCACTACATTCATTATCGCTGTAAAAAGGAGGATTAAAAGGCCATCAGCAGCCTGAGCCTCCTCCCACTTTAGCCCACTGTAACCTCCAGGCCACTCGGCTGAGGCTTCGGATGCCCTCTGCAGCACAGAGTAATTGAGTGGAGAGCAGATAAGGAAACTAGCTGAGCTGATCTGCTGGTATGAGCGGGGAGGGGAACAGGGGGTCCCAGGAGCATCAGGGTCATTTGGCTGCTCTTCCTGGATTGGCAGAGGAATGTCAGACGCAACAAGAAACATTTTATAGACCTACTTACTACAGATGGGTCTTTTCTGGTAAACTGTGATGAGTAAAATGAGAAGATTGACCACTGTCGTGTTTGTAAGCTAAATGTGAAGCCAGCAGCCGGTTAGCTTAGCTTAGCACAAAGACTGGAAACAGAGGGAAACAGCTAGCCTGGCTCTGTCCAAAAGTAACAAAATGTGCCTACACTTTTTTTTTTGTATGGACCAAACAAACATGAAATGCCGTGTTAATTGGTGAGAATTACAGTAAAGTAATAATAAAAATACAAAAACACTACAGACAAATCAGAAAGATTACAATAAATCAAAAACACAATTTGCTGCAGATCATTTAATCTCGACCTGCAGGTCATGTCTGTCTCTCTCCCTGTGTTTCTTTTCTGTGCTGCTCTCCGTCAGCGTTGCTGCTGAGTGCTACACGACGGTGCTGAGCTCTGGTGTTGCTGTCATTTCCACCTGCTCTCTCTATCAGCCGTCATCACTTCAACAAGACCATCCGCTGCCAATTAATTCTCTGCATCCCCACGCTACTATTCAAGAGCTGCAGCTCCATGTTTTTGTGTACTATTCTTGGGAGCTACATCAGCGGTGTTCAAGGCTGTGACGTCACCTCAGAGGCAGCTGTTTTTATTCTTGTGTCCTCCTTGCACCCGCTCTCAGGGCCTGGCAGAGTGCTGAGTAATAGCTCAGTGCTGAGGGACTTTTACTGTTCTTCCTACTTGATAAAAAGTACATTATCTCACTACATTTTCTACTTCCTAAAAAAGTTTGATGATGTTGGAGGCTTTTCATCTCTCTCATGTAATTGTGTAAAAGTACCTTCTTTAAACTATTTTAATCTAGCCTCATTCAAGAAATCTGAATCTTCCCCACATCTCAGATTTTTAGTGATCCAAATAGTGAATGAAGTGAAACAAAAATGTAAATTCAGTCAGACTACCAGGCTATTTTTTTCTCCAGTACCACAATGTCAGCATGATCCAAACCAAAACTCACATGTAAATGATAAACCAGCACAGATTGATAATGTAATGAGTTTGAGGTGTGTTCAGGATTATGTTGTGCTGCAGTCACAGAGTGAGATTAGGAAGAGGGGGGGTTAATGAACCCTGGGGTCCTGTGCTGGCCAAGTAATGGCCCAGTTTTATCATCCTACGACTTCCTGTAGCCTCCTCTCCTGGGAAGGCCTGCTGGAGCTCTGCTGGAAGCCCTCTGATAAAAACCCTGGATAATGTTCACATGCTGCTGGGAACAAGAGAGAGAGAGACAGAGAGAAAGAGAGAGAGTAGAAACAGTGGCGGGGAGAAAGAGAAAAAGCAAGAGGAGACAAATGTCATAGAAACAGAGAGAAATAATTACCTGTTAACATGCTCACAATGATGTGATAATATGTGATGTCACATATGGAAGACAGTGGAAAAGATACCAGAGTGTAAGGGTGAGCAGATGAGGGGTGGGAAGATTGTTATTTTGGTGTTTTTGGCCCCAGATGAGAGTAAGTCCAGTCAGAGGATAGGCATGCTGGACGCCAGGCATGAAAAACCATGGGAGCAACAAGCAGGAAGAAGAGCAATGATGATCACACAGCCTCAGATGATCCCAGGCTACCACGCTGGCTTCCTGTGTTGGGAAACTGACAAAGAGATGTAGAAATGGGTAAAAAGTAGGGCTGTCAAAGTTAACGCAATAATAACTTCTTTTTAATCCCATTCATTTCTTTAACGCAATCGATCTTCGGAGGTTGTAGTGGGCTCAATTTTAAAGCTAGATATGAAACCAGTAAACCTAAGGAATCCATTGGTGCAAACCATGTCATAATAGCTTGTCTCAAAGGAGGTTAAATAACGCTCCAAACTTGTGCTAAATTTTGGCGAGAAAAAACTGTCATGGCCATTTTTCAAAGGGGTCCCTTGACCTCTGACCTCAAGATATGTGAATGAAAATGGGTTCTATGGGTACCCACGAGTATCCCCTTTACCGACATGCCCACTTTATGATAATCACATGCAGTTTGGGGCAAGTTATAGTCAAGTCAGCACACTGACACACTGACAGCTGTTGTTGTCTGTTGGCCTTGAGTTTGCCATGTTATGATTTGAGCATATTATTTATGCTAAATGCAGTACCTGTGAGAGTTTCTGGACAATATTTGTCATTGTTTTGTGTTGTTAATTGATTTCCAATAATAAATATATGCATACATGTTGATAGGAGTATTAAATATTTGACAGATCTCCCTTTAAGGCACATTTTGAACAGATACAAAATTTGCGATTAATCATGGACAATCATGCGATTAAATATTTTAATCAATTGACAGCCGTAGTAAGAAGTGAAGGAAAAGGTACAGTAAAGAGTAATGAGGTGAGGGATCAAGCTGAAAAGACACTGATGATAAACTTACACACATACAGAGCTTTGTTTGTATGTGTGTTATAAGAAGTCACCAGTATGTCAGAGCACATTAGTAACTCTTATGGCAGATTCTCAGTTTGTGGATGTCTATGTGACATTTTCTCACATGTCTGAGGAGTATCTAGCTTTTTTCATACAATCCATCATCTTATGCATCCATCCTATGCAGCTGTACTGTAAGTCAGAGTTCTCACATTCATACAACTCTCTATCTAGCTTTTAATAAATCAGGCTTCAGTGGCCTGTTTCTGCCCACTCACATTAATCAGGAGCAGATTCCGGACGCTGCCATTAGACAACTTCAACGAAGCTACAAGCTCATCTGCCAGCAGAGTTTTTCATGCACAGACAAACTGACTTTTCAGCTGATTATTATGTGAGTGTTTATGCATTAAAGAAGACCTCATTTTCAGGTGCATACTTGTATTTTGGGTTCCTACTTAAACATGATGTTTACATGCTTTAATGTTCAAACAATGCTGTATTTTTCTCATGCCGGCTGTGCTGCAGCACCTCTTTTCACCCTCTGTCTGAAACGCTCTGTTTGACCTCCTGCCAGTCTGCTCTGATTGGTCAGCTGGTCCACTCTGTTGTGATTGGTCACCGGACCAAACTCTTCGGACTCCGCTCCAGCTCCGCTTTAACTAGCTATGTATGAGGGCGTGCCAAACTAGCCACTAGGCAGGTATTATGTAAATGTGTTACTTGGTGACATCACCATGTCACAGAAGAAAAGTCAGTACTTCAAGCCAGGCCTTTCAAGCAGGTCAGGAGTAGTGTTTCTGCTGGGGAGACTAACTCTCTTTAGAGGACTTTGAGCTTTCTAACTTTGCAGACCTTTTTTACATGCACAACAAACGATATAACACACTAAAGGAAATGGAAAGCACAACAGCATAATTCCATGCTGGCCTGTTTTGTTGTTCTGTGCTTCTTATGTTGATGTAATTCTTTCATTTACACTTTCTGGCCAAAACCTTTGGTAAAAAAAACACTGGTTATGGTCAAAATACATGTTATTTACCCAAATATGCCAGTTAGTCATGTGTTCAAAAAGGTATTTCCTGGAACTGTTCACACTCCCAGGCCCCCTGAACTACTCACACTGTGCTCTGCCTTTGGTTTGGTTTCTCCAAACTTGACTGAATATCAGTGCAGCATTTGAAGACACCTACATACGATCAGGTACTAATGCAAAATTCAGATAATATTTGTTAGGCAGTTAAGAATTAGCCACATAAACTGGTTAACGTCACATCATAGCTCAACATCCGGTGGTTCTCTCATTGTGACTTGTCTTGCTCACTGTTGATACAGGAGTGACAGGAAACTTTTAATATGACTCATGTTAATTTGAGCTTTTACTCTAACAACCTCATCTGACTCATACTCGCTGGAGACAAGGCACTTACCATATGTAAAGTTTGGTAACTTTGCAACATCACTATGACATGCAGACTTATGTCTTATCTCTGAAGTACTGAGAGTACCAGTCACTCTGCCTACTAAGCTTGGAATTTGTCAAACCTGATTTGCTTTAGACTGCAATTTTATTAACATTTTGCCTAGTCATTTTGAGAAAGACAATATTTTTTTGTTAGCATGTAACAACTACAGTTCCCATGAGTCCCATAGTGTGCTATCAAATATTACCTGAGCTGTAATTGATGAATGCTAAAAAAAAAAAACTTTTTTCTTTTAAAAGGGCAAGCTGCAGCTTTTTTTCTTTTTGTAGAGAAGGTACCCATTTATCTGATAATATGAAGAGAAATCTGTCCGTGGGAAAATACACGTGTCTTACAGAGGCTAGGCCAGCATGAAAAGGGGGATGGTATCTGGCTCTCTATAGTCATGTTTCATCATGTAGAATAATATTTTATTTTGGGAGAGATAAAAGGGATTCTTGATGTCCGACACAGGAAGAGTGGTCTCTGGCGTCTGGGTGGGGCCGACGCACAATGTTGAATGAATTCCATTAGGGCCTAAATTACCTTTAATAATAAAACAACAGGCAATTAGTGGGGCGCCATTAGCATGGTATTGAGGTGTTTGCTCGTGCGTGTGGCGCGGGCCGAACATATGGTTCG